>CAXDIV010000067.1:157378-207832 GCA_963989385.1 Ctena decussata
CAAAACAAACAACAACGGTAAAGTAATACATGTGTATGTACAGAGATGGGGTAATGGTAATGAGTAATGGTAATGCATTACAATGCATTACTTTTTTCAAAGTAATGCTAAGTAATGAGTAATGAAGGATTTTTCATTACATGTAATGGTAATTTAATTAATTACAAGTACAAAATGGCTGTAATGATGTAATGCTTTTTAGCATTACATTTTCATTACTTTGAGGTAGTTTATTTTCATCATCATATTCAGCTGCTTTTCAAGACCAAACTGACTGAAGTTATTAGTACAGTAAATAGTGAAAAAAGAATAGTGAATGTTATTCTAGTCAACAATAAATATGATGATATTAATAAAAATAAATACAACAACAACAATGAAAAAATAGCCATCCATTATATCTGCTGTTAATAAATTTTCTTATTTATACACTGTTTATTAGCCACATTGTTGCTTCTAGATATCAATGATCCTGTCCCTCTGGTCAACTGGTATTTTTAATAAAAATAAAAGACCTAAAATTGGTTTCCGAAGTAAACAAAATTTTCTTTTGGCGCAAAAATTACTCTGATCACTTAATCGCGGGTTATTTCCAAAGAAATAATGACAATAGAATATCATTTCCCCTTACCCTCTAAACACTGAGTGAACTGAGACAACTGATCTGGCATATTCATCATTTGCATTCAGGAGAATAGCTACAAGTCCATTTTTTTTTACTTTCTTTGAACTTCCTAAACAAGTTCCAACTATATATCAAGGAGCTTGATTTCATAAAACTTCAAATTTCATAAAACATGTGAAGGTAAGACTGTTTTCTGTTTTCATGTACATGGAACAACAATATTCTTTCTCTATCAGATATTATTCAAATGCCACCTTCTGACTTTCTTACTCTTAAGTTTTATTCTGCTATTAGGTGTGAAAAAACCCCTCCAAAGTAAAACTGTTATTAGTACGGCAGATAGGCAGCCTATGAGAAGGTGCTACTGGTAAGGTTCTGCAAACATCTTGGGTTATATATCAGATTAATTGTTAGAATCTCTAGTTTACAAAACCGGCTGATGACACCTCTGATTCTGAGTACTAAGCGAGTTATCTCCCCTTGAATTACCCCACCCATTTAATTGGGTAAAATGATACTTAAATGGAAAAGAGTAAAAAACCATTTATGAGATGGTAGTTTGTACGATTTTTCATTTGTATTCAGTTGGTAGCTTATTTACCGTATATGCGGTACTTATTATTAACTTTAGTTTTCATTTTGTGGCGTTGTGATATCGCGTTTACGTTGAAATTTGTTGTGAAAATAAATTTTTAAATTTAAGGTTTACAATTTTTAATGTTGACTCCATCAGTCAAGATTTTGAAACAATATTTGCAATAGAATAGCAAGTCTAGAACCTTTGCTTTATGTATAGATTATCAGAACTCAAGATGTCTGTACAGAGACAAAGAAGCTCTGAGATACATGAGTACATACCCCACCCATCTAAATATGCATTGCAAAACTGGAAATCATTCAGGCATTGCGGTTCAAAAAAGTAAGGTTAGGTCATATTGTAACATAATAAACGTGACATTATAGGGCTGCACATCTATGCTAGTACAAATAAAATTACTTCTAGCCATCCTTCACGCTTCAGTGAGCAAGGATTAATTTACTTGAAACAGTATTATACAGACAGTACTTCTACAAACCTACTTACACAGAGGACATGTTTACAATATTTTATCACATATCATTTTTGCAACACTTCTAACTAGCAATGGAAATGCAAAATATATCTCCAGATGTTGTAAATAAGTGATTGTTTACCGTATAACTTATTTATTTGTTATTTACATTTCAAGTGACCATACTGTATGCAACACTTTGTTACTTTGTTATTTTTCTTCGCAAGCGTATACATATTCATTGATATTTTGATGAACTAATGGCATAGTTTTGACATCTTCAAGATTCAAGACATTGCAAAAGAACAGTTTGTCTTAAAACAGAATGAAAAGAAAAAATACCCACTAACTCAAATGCATTAGAACCTGTATCCTAGTTATACCAGCCGCTAAATAAATGTAGGCCATGCCAGTAGGATGTTGCCCGTCCACCCGACGAAGTTGTGCGGACCTCATTTTTCTAAGTGTCCTATATATGCAGACTATTTGCCTCTTTCTTGCTGCCTTCATAGTGGGGCGACTGAGAGTTCGGACTGTTAAATACGTTACCAATAGAAAGTTAACAAAAATTACTATTTTTTTAAATAAAAAACGAAAGTCAGTAATCTATCTATAAATCGATATAAATTATTTATTTTTATATAAAGTGATGTAAAATCATTTTTAAATTTTAAACTTTTATTATTATGCTTAATTATTCTACAGTTTATAAGGCTGTAATCTATGTTACCATTAGACACGAATTTAAGACAAATAAAACTATACAAGACAAAATTAAAATTGATAAATTTCATTAGTATTAGTATATTACTATTTAGGTCTAGGGACAAGCTTTATAGTGGAAAAAAAATGGTTTCATTAAATTTTGTAGTTTACCATACAGAAACTGTTTAATGCGTGAAATATAATTTTTAATGCAATATTCAAAAACATTATAATGATTTGAAATGGCGCTTACATGTTGAGATTCATAAAATTTCTCAAGGTATGACACTCTAAGGGTATCTTACGGAATTGATATTAATCAAATTGATGTAACTAACGTAAATAGTAACACAGCTTATGAGACTGTGATTTTCGTTATCATAAAGAACAAGATTTACAGCACATGAAAAAATAACCAAGTCAGAATTGGAAAATAAAATATACTTTCAACCCTTTTGGGTATAAATCTAGCACAGCTTTAATAAAGAAAAGGTAGGTGTGATTTATCTTATGTAGACTAGGAGACAGAAACTTTCCAGAGTTGTTGCATAAATTCTAGTGCAGTTTTATAGTCACCTTAATGTGTGAAATAATATTGACACATAAATAGGGAAATAAGTTAAAATAATGACGAAAACATTAAACAGAAAACAGATTACTCAGGTGTATCTAGTTTGCTCACTAAGGCTGAGATTATTCAGATTTATGCAGTTTGCTCACTAAAGCTGTATATGCGCCCTAGATTTTATTCACTGTTACATTTATAGAAAAAATAGTATCAGTTGATAACCATACAACCTAAATGTATATGATTATATTTTACTCTAGCCTTTTTTTAAATGTAGAATAAACTGGAGATAATGACTAGATTATGACATAAACACTTTTAAAATGTGTTTCACGAATAAAATTTTTATCTGCATGTTAAGCGAGACTAGTATAGGAGAGAGCATGTGGTAACAAATTCTGAAAATAGTTATCCTGATTGCCCATAAAAACTGGGAGGCAGTTCTAATGTACATTCACAGTATATCATTTTATGGAGAACTGAGAGAGAGCAAAATCCCAAAATTATCCTTAAATTATCTTCCACCCCTTCATCCATATATAAAAAAGTGTACACACACTTTAAAAGTCCTCTGATCAGTAGCTCCTTGTGTGACAGTGATACAGTTTCAGACTACTCCAAGTCCTCTAGGCAACCATTCAATTACTTAATTGATAATTAACTTCCACCATAGAATGCTAAAAGACCACTTTAGCAATAACAGTTTCTGTAGCGCAAAATACCATTTTGGATGCATTTCATTGTTACTCATATTCGGTAACGTATATGACAGTGCAAAGTTTTGCAAGTTTGATAGCATTTGTTTTTATTTAACGATATATAAATGCATTAGTGTTCTTCCTTGGTTGTACTTACATGCTCATTCTAATCAGATTAAGTAGTTTGTCCATTCTTGGTAACGTAGACAACAGTACGGTTTCTAATGCTTCAGAAGACAATATTGATTTAATTCAGGGGCTTCCTAGCATATTTTCTACAAAACTAAGATCTATGTCTGTTATTGTGTTTATTTTGATGAGAATATGCAAATGTCATTAAAATGATACTGTCTCGTATATAACTTTGGAGAAACAGCCAAACTGCCCAATACTCAGACAGCAGAAAGCAGGGAAATACTTTGTAGACTTTGGGCTTTCAGAATAAAAGAACATGTTGAAAAAGTATCTCATAAAAGGAGAGGGATATATTGGAGCTTAAAAATCTACAAGCTTTTACCCACCTGAACTTAAATTGAATAAAGCTAATACTTCAGATACCGAGGCCCCCTTTTTGGATTTACATCTATCTATTTTTAACGGTTTTGTATTTTCTAAAATTTATGATAAACGGGATGACTTTGACTTTGATATAGTTAATTTTCCATTTTTGGATGGTGACGTTCCACGTCGTCCCTCTTATGGAGTGTATATTTCTCAACTTATAAGATTTGCTAGAGTGTGTAGTCATGTAGATGACTTTAATGCTCGTAATAAATGTTTAACTGCTAAACTTCTTCAACAGGGCTATCGGTATCATAAGCTTAGAAAGGCTTTTTCTAAATTCTATCGCAGACACCATGAATTGGCTTCAAAATTTGATGTCGGATTAAAATTTCTTTTACACCAAGGCCTATCGGAACCAGAATTTTATGGTGACTTAGTATTCAAATTCAAAAAGATTAAGGGTAGGACTGATTTTTCTGATCAATTCCGTAAAATAATAATACGTCACAAACGTATTGGCTATAATTCAAATGTTATGCGACAGTCTGCATGCTTAGTGATTAACCCAATCACGGTTGATAACTTTGCTGCACTCTTTAATTGCACACCGGGGGATCGGTCGTCAGACTCTATGATGGCCCCGACCTAAAGCTATATATTTTAGTTGGTTGGGACCGGAGCCTTTTTGTCTGTTGCTTGGTCCACCGGGGCTCAACTGGTGACCTTCTTTTGCTTCAGATTTCCAGTGGGGTTGTTTGGCAGGACAGGGATCTCCACCTGTCAGACGGCCCGTTGTATCTGTTGAGTCCTCGTCTTTGCTTCTTCATGGTGTTGAAATTTGATTTATGTGTTTACCGTGATGATTCATTGACGAGTTAGAGGGTTATCATGCGAACCGAACAACCAACTAAATGTTTTGTACCACTTCAGAAACTGAGGGTGAGGTTGGGCCTGTAAAATCGATTTAAGCCCCCCAGTAATTCATTACTGACCGTTCCAAGGCGGTAGTTCTGTTGTGGTTCTCTGTTGCCTGTTTTTGGTGTCAGAGTTTCTGTGATGTTTTACCTTATGTATGTTCTTATTATTTTTGGTTCGGTTTGGGTTGCTGAGTGGCCACCTTTTGGGAACAAGCTGCTCACTCGGTTGGCCATATGTTCTCTGTATCTTGATTATTTGTAATCTTAGTTGTTTTCAACTATGGTTTGAGGGCTGGATTTGGATTTTGATTGTTTCAGTTCCTGGTCTTTGCATACTTTTTACTTTTATTAAAGACACATTTTTTTCTTTAACAAAATGAGGTGGCACAATTTGATCACCCACAATAAACAGTACTTAGGACCATAGCTCACATCAAAGGCTTATCTTATCTAGGTGATTATGAGGGGATTAAGCCAGTGATAAAACTGTTTGAGGGGGCCTAATATGGGAAACTGCTATTATCCTATTTATGCATCTACTTTGAGAAAAATTAAATAGATAAGATAAAAATAAATTATTAGTTCATGATAAATGAAACCTGTATTTTAAATAGTAATTATATTTTTCTGATCTGATATAAACTAGTGGATGAACATTCTTTTTTATTTATTTAGTTTATTATTTGTTAAAGTTAATGCAAACAAAAAATGTTTAATTGTCTTGAAGTTGAATTTTAAAAAAGTTTTGGAATTTTAAAACAGTAAAATGCTTTTCTTTGAAAAGCAAAAATTAAGACTAATCAGTCAGTGCAGATGAGCATGCTCTTTCGAATACTCTTTGATGACACTTTTTCAATCTGACCAGTTTATTTTTAAAATCAGTTGTTACATCTGTGTAGGCTAATCAAGGTCTTCACTTTTCCTGTTTAGCTATGCAGATTGATTTGAATTCAAACAGTAAATATTCAAATCACAAATGCAAAGACTTATCAGGGTCTCCTTCGCTGTTTAGCTATGCAGGCTGATATGAATATTCACTGCTGACAAAACTTGTATGAGAACAATTAATATTCAGATCAGTCGTGACAGCTTTGTAGACTGACCAGGGTCTTCATTTCTGTGTTTTAAATTTCAAGGAACGACAGACTATTCATGTGAACAGTAAATATTCAAATGGGCTGTCATATCTGTGTAGACTGATCAGGATTTTCATTTTCTGAGCAGTAGATATTCAAATCAGCCGTCACATATGTGTAGACTGATCTGAATTATCAGTTTTGCTGTTTTAAATTTCCAGGAATCTCATACTGTTCATGCAAACAGGGAAGACTCTGATAAGACTGCACAGGCTGATCAAAGTCTTATATGTGCATCAATGTTACAATGTACGAGTACCTATTTACTTGGCCCTATTTATATCATCTCTTCCTATAAAAAAGATGTCTTTGAGCAAATAATGGTATTTTTTACACAGTTTTATGTGGGTCTTCAACAACACAGTCTGATCCATAATAATTTGTTTATAATCATATTTTCACTTTTTCTTTGACAGCTGATTTCCCTTTATCTGGCCCCTACCTGTACTTCAGTCACAAGTCTCCGAGAAGGTCTTATCTCTGAGCAGCATGTTTCAATAAACAGTCATTAGGGTATTATGCAATCAAAAATGTGTCTTTAATGTATCATTCGATCAGTTTCAACCGACCGACGGAGGAACAAATGGATGAACTGACAAGGACAGACGGCCCGAAGAAATCTTAAAGTACCGGATTGGATTGAAAATGACACCAGAGTATGCAACTACAACGCTTGTATAAACAGCGGCTAGTTTTGACCACTGTTAAGCTTGTCATTTTTAAGAAGTTGACTGCCAAGACATTGGTGAACACATGCTATTGACAAACCGACGTACGGACGGATGGAAAAATAAATATATAGAGCACATAGTATCTAAATGAGTGCGAGGCAATAGAAGTTACACATATATACTGTTTTCCAAGCATTTAGCCCATTTAGCTGGTCTTAAAGTAGTAGCTTAAGTAGATTTTCATCATTTATGTACGTTTTCTGTTTGACCGTGACCTTGACCTTTTGTACATGTTGAAATATATCTAGATAGTTAATTCAACAATGAAATACCTTGTAAATTAGTTTCTGCATAAGACTTGGCATATTTATTGTCATGGTAATAAAACAGACAGATTCTAATATTGATGTCGAAAATTGTCAACCTTTGGTAATCAACGGTAATTAACAAACAGACGTGCGGACAAACACTGTTCAATAAGCCATATTCGTTAAAAGCTTCTATGTTTAGTTCATTCCATTTGTTATCCGTACGTACTACCGGAAAATGACAAACACTTGTCTTTAGTTGAAATAAATGGACATTTTTGACGTACACAAACAAAAATTGTGTAATTTTGCTGTTTATGGGTACATACGTTTCAAGGGCCATAACTCTGTTAGTACTCAGCTGCGGCGATGTCATCAGCCGGATCCATACACTAGACATGCTGACAAACAATGTGATATATAACACTTGATGTTTGCAGAACCTTACCAGTAAAGTCCTTAAGGAGAGCACTTTTGGGGCTCCGTCTGCTCTACTATATCTTAATTTTTGACCAGTCTGTAGCCCTAATTAGGCAGGTATCACAGAAAAGATTGAACCAATCCAGTCAAGCTGTCTCAGATCTTTTTGACTAGTTAGTAGTTTTACTTAGACAGATATCAAAAGAAAAACATTAAACCAGTCCAAATTCAAGCTATGACCTAATCTTTGTGGACCAGTCAGTTTATTTTGTTTGTTAATTAGTGTAAAGGGGTCACACCTTTATGTCCCTCAGGCAATGAACCATAAGGTGACAGATAGAGTATGTAGTGTGTATTGACGATAATCCTATTTTATGACACCTTAAGGTAAAATTCAAAATTTTCACTGGCAACTGCTATTTTTTTCAGAGAAACATAGAGGTGAATATCAAGCTTCAAAATCCAGTTCAAGTACAACCTCCCCTCCCAAAGAATCTCTGTATCTATTGTAACATAGCAAATAAAAGTGAAGATATATTTTCTCTGAACTTATTTTATAGGTGAAAAGTTAGGACGGAAAAATGTAATGAGTAATGGTAATGCATTACATTCGCCAAGTAATGGTAATTTAATTAATTACTTGTCCCAAAACTGTGTAATGGTAATGGTAATGCTAATGCTGACACTGCAATGTAATGGTAATGGTAATGCTAATGCTGACACTGCAATGTAATGGTAATGGTAATTAATTACTTTCAAATGTAATTGAACCCATCTCTGAATATGTATTCCACTAATTTATCTCATAAAACTAGATCTAGTAGTACAATTTGAACTTAGAGAATGACACACGCTTTTAGGACAATATGAATTGAGATGGTTATATTATTAAAAAGAATATGATAATCTAGCAATTCATAGACACTTGGAATAAAAATAAACTGTTCTAATATAATCTAGAAGGATGAGACCAGCAGGCACATAACGTTGAGTAAACGTTTTATGGGGGTTCATATCGTCCTGATTTTTATGTGTGCTACTGTTTTTGTTTGCTTGTTTGTTGTGGTGGCTTTGTGTTGTTCGTTTTATCTATCTTCGTTGTTTTTTGGATGCACGAGTTTGGACTTTCCCTTGTCGATAACTATATTCTTTTAATGATCTTGAAACATGCGAGTACAAAATAACTTTCTTATACATTTTACGCCGCCGTAGAGAAACAAGCGTTTATTACCCTAAGAAAAGGCATGGTCCCCATGATGTGGTATTCAATTTTACACCGGCCTTTAGGTACAATTCGAGTATTTCAGTTAACTTATTTGGGTCTGTTGCTCTTCTTCCTTTTCCTTCGCTTAGTCCACAGCACCCTGTACGGTAGCGATCCGGACCAATAATTGCACGTGTGTCTGGTGGTTTTTGTAAGTTAATAAACTGATTAAGCCCTTGGAACAAATTAACATCTGCTCCTGCAAATAAAAAGTAACAGTAATTAGAGATTATTATATGGCGGAGGTGTGCCTCTTAGTCATATTGGCACTGGGTAGCAATATTGGCCCGAGGGCTTTAGCCCGAGGGCCAATATTGCTACCCAGTGCCAATATGACTTAGAGGCACACCTCCGCCATATCGTAACCTTTTTATTACATACTTATGCAAGGAAAGAGAAAGAGAACGAAGTTGTAATTCAGATGGAAGAACAAAATTTGTCTTGAGGCGGCAAAAAGAGGCGCGAGTATGACGTTATTTATGGCGTAAAGTCAGCGTCATAACAAACGTCAGTTGGTAACGCTTTCAAAATGGCGGCGCGCTCGACAGTGTTTTTGGTTAAATGTTTGCCTTTTCTTGAGTGTTTCCGACTTTTCATGCAAGGAAACGGGTTAAAAACGAAAACGTAGCCGGAAAAGCCGTTTGTAATTTCAAATAGATTTTGTAATTTCAAGGGGAATTAAGCTTGAAATGATCCGCTTTTTACCTTAACAATCCAACGTAGTAAACCGATGGGCAATGCAGCAGAAGAAAAAGTTTAGGATGGACAAAGTTGGAATCATAAGAGATGAATTTCCTTTTTTGGGAGATTTAATCGATGTGTAAACGCCGGCCTCATAAACTTAACATAAAGCTTTTCGGGCCTTTATTCAGTTTGTGAATGATTCGCCGGCATTTACACATCGATACCCCACCCCGCCTCCCGCCCCCGCAAAAAAAAAATCATTCCTATAGTCAACAAAACAAATTGAAATGTTTCTGACTCTGAAACTTCCCGAAATCTTGACAAATTTCTCTCCTCAATCTTAGTTTCTAGGACTAGATTTCGATCAGCTAAAGAATCTTTCAAGGGATCTTCCCAATCGGAACACCGCTCGGCCAATTCCGTGAATCAACCTCGGATGTATGACGTGGGACTACTTACGTCACACGACTGTTGTTAGGAACAACGACATAAACAAAGATGGCCGCACTGTCGCACCGAGTAAATAATAAAATGAAAAGAAACAAATGTATTATCTGTCTCGTCATTAATAATTGACTATTTTGTTTTAACAACAGCAAAGCATTAAATGGATGTCCGTGAACAGCTGAAAAAGGTCGCAGGTCGAGAATTAATTATCATTCGTAGACATAGAGATCTACGGCTTCGGCGTATACTTTCGGCCGAACAACAAAATGTTGGATTTTGCTGCATATTGCTCCGCCTTACATACGCCCGAGGTCTGATTCACTGAATTGGCCGAGGAGTTCCAAATGGGGATCTTCCATCACCTCCGCCATTTTGAATTACTGGATAGAACGTGTGAAAGGATTCGACCAATTAAAAAGAGGCAGTGCCAGAAATACATATTATATGGAAAAGTGACTGTGCCTTTATGGATCCAGAAAATATTAACGGGTGGCAATGGGAAATTTACTATGTAGATCTTATTAAGTATGTAATAATATAATGTACAGGCCAACTTCGTTGTGTCAAACTTGCTTATCTCGAAAACCCTGCTAGTGTCGAAGTGATCTCCCATTCCCGAACATTCCCCCCCTATATAGAGGATCTTACATGAGTGCTCATGTACATGTATTATTAGATTTATAAAACGAGTTGGGAAAAAAGATAAGATGCGAGGCTATGCCGTGCATCTTATCGGTGTTCCCCAACGAGTTTAATAAATTCAATAAAATAAATACAGGAGCACGAATGTATGGCATGTTAAACGCTGCAGTAGTCGATATGTTTTACATTATTATTCTGTCTTATCTATTTGTTTTTATGAATTTTATATTACTATTCTATCACTGTTTATTACTATTGTATATTTATATAAGTGTATTCAATATCCGTACATTTCTATTGTATGTGTTCCATTTATATTCTATGTTCTGACATTTGTATTTATTAATTTTTCATTACTATTTTATCTGTATTATTTCCATTGTATATTTTATATTTGTATTCTATCTCTGTTCATTTCTATTGTATATGTTCCTATTTGCATTCTACATTCGATCATTTGTATGTATAAATTTTATATTACTATTTTACCTTGTTTTATTCATTAACAATCACTGAGTCGACTATTTATATTCGATCAAATCTTACATTTGTATTCTATAATTTGTTTGTTTACTTTGTTACATGGTATTGTTCATAAGTATTGACCTGGCACTCATAAATATTCCGTTCACCTCCGTAAATTAATTCAGGGTGTCCGAATACGAACAGGTACAAGCAGCGTAAATATGTACATGGCTTTTCAACAGAAAAATATCACTGTATCAAGTGGCACAGTGGATAAGGCATTGAGCCTTTAATAGTTGAGTTATGGGTTCAAATCTCACTGCTATCGTTTTAATATTTTTTCTTTTTTTTTCTTTGCGTAAAACCAGCGGCCAATCTTGCCATGCTCGGCACAAAGTGTTAATGTTTCAGCTATAAGTTTGTTTGGTTGCTTGGTTGGTTGTCTTGGGTTTATCGGCCCTTCATCATCATATTTCAATTCTCATATCGACGTTACCCCCGCACCTCAGCGGAACATATCCATAGCCGCAGTAACGGGGCGCCGAGCGTCCGTCCATTAATGTCAATCGTTAGTCAGATTCGTCCGTCAGTCCTGCTTATTAAGGCCCTACGGCTGCTGCATGCGTGGAAAAGAAGTGCATGAGCAGGGTCCTTATCGGCCCTTCGAGACAGTACTTCATTATATAGGAGATAAAAGCGTGACGTCACTGATAAGACACCTGGGGGATTACCCGAGTATGGTTGGCAGAAAGACTGATACAGTATTATAGTATACAGCTAATAAGCATGATTGTTTGTGTAAAATATGACTTTAAAACAGCAAAATTCTAATGTTGTAGACAGATAATATGTAAGGCTAACATTTTCTTTGATTAAATTTAATTTTATGATCTTTTCGCCTGCTAGATGCTTAAAAAAATATATATTGTTTCCCTTTCTATCACACATGTTCATAACGCAAATTTATAAAGGTCTAAATGATGCGTGTAAAAAGGGAAACGGAAAATACAACGAATGAACGAACGGACAAACATACCATTATATGAATGAATGAATGAATAAATGACAGTGAATCGTTGATGAATGACTCAGATTCATATAGTTTTTCTTTTATGTTTCTTAGTTCAAGCTTTAAACTTCATGTAACTTTAAAAAAGTACTGTTGGTTAAGCTCTATTGTAGAATTTTATAAACTGTTTTAAGAATCAATATTCTAGTTTTTGTGGCGTTTACTTGTTTTAGGATATAGCTAAAAGCATAATTATGTTAATACATTAAACTACATGTAATACAATGTTTTAGCAGCGTGACTTTTTTTATTAAATTATGATATTACACTTTATTTCGCTTAACATCACATAAAATCTGCAATCAGAATGTGCAAGGGTGCATATATTCAGAGAGAGAGAGAGAGAGAGAGACAGAGAGAGACAGAGAGAAAAGGTTTTTCATTTTGATCAATTATTGCTATGTCTTACTAAGAGTTTCCTAGACCAATGTTTTATCTATACGTAGCATCTTCGTTTAGATTTCACGAGCTCGGAGTAAATTATCGTTTGAAAATTAAAATTGTTCTCAATAATATTCTTTTTGAAAGAGAGAAACTTCTTTATTTCAATCTTACTCTAAATTGTTTATAAAATCTTAAGAAATCGCAACCATCGATAGATATTATTTCTATTATTTTTAATTTTCTTGTCCCTAATCCGATCGACATTTTATAGAAATTCCCTGAAGTTCTCTCAGATATAATATTCTATTTTTTTCCATCTTATCCTATTTATACTTATAAATATACTTTATAGTAGAAAAGATTCAGATACGGATCCGCAATATTTTCATTTTATTCTATTAATATTTTTTTCAGTCGAAAGCTTAAGAAAAACAGTCCGGTTAAGTTGATGGGTTTACCCAAATACGGATTTTATTAGATGAATTCAATTAATTAAATGATTACGTTTTCGTATGACAGGTGACTAAGACCTTATTTCCAATTGTACTAAATCGGTAGCTATTTATTCGCACTTATTTTAATTTTTACGCATTTTAGCGATTACACTTCCGACTATCCAAAAGAAAAACACTGTCCGCTGCTTATCTTTTGCCAACCAAGCTACTCACGTGATCATCCGTTTACGTCACTGCTGGGATTCCCGTTATCTCCTATATCGGGCCGTCTTTCAACGACAGGGAGAAAGAAGAGATGATAGGCGAGAAAAGAATATCCAAAAAAAAAAAAAAAAAAAAAACCACCCGCACCTACCGCAAGCACAGTAGCTCTTTGCCGTACTATACTATCAGCCAAACTAATATGGCGGCCGGGCACTGAAAGTTATCCACACAATCGCCCGACCCGACACCCCCTTCAACTATTGAACGAAATGCGCCATCTTTCTACTGTCACATGTGCATGTAATCCTACTACAGTGTCGACCAAACACACCTCAGATTCAAAGAAAAAATACTCATTGCTTCCACATCAAAGCATTTTCAGAAAAACCAAGCACCAGGAGGAGGATCATATATTTAACAGACATTAAATGTAGCTGGTGTCAGCGGAAAGGACAATTTTCAGAGTACGTTGGAAGCAAGAGAAATTCTGACACCTACGTTCCCACGAAAATATATGGGGGAAACCCCAAATGACAGAAACTCGTTTAAGATTATTAAGTAAAAATATGCATTTTCATTCATAACATTAAAATAAAGGAAAAAAAGTAAAAAATATAAAAAATAAATAAAACTTACTAAAAACGAATGCTATAAGATTCGATCTTACGATATTATTATCTGCAGTCGAAAGCCTTCAACACGACGCTACAGCGTCATCGAGAAACAGTTGACTGTATTATATTCAAGTTGCAGTATTTTCCGGTAAATCATCGCTAAAACTAACGAAAAAATCCGAGTGTAATGACGGAAATAAATGAGTGCCAGGTCAATACTTATCAACAATATTTCAATGGTTAAAGGTATACTCCCTCGTATTTCATTACGAAATAATCACAAAATAATGAAACTGGTCAGTTGTATGCAACATAATTAAGATTTTTTCAAAAAATATTCAGCGAAAACATCTTTGTTACGGAGGCAGAGACGATATATCAATGCGTACCCTTTTTGAATATTCACGAATATTTTGTCGTCATAAATTGATTGCCTCCCACAGGCGTTTCTGCAAGCATGTTTTGAATTTTATGATTGGTGGAGTAAATAACTTTACAAAAGCATTAACCTCTAATCTGTGCGCGTGAGTTCTTTTCAGCCAATAACTGTCTGAAGTCGATTAAAGAAAGGGCTTCAAATTATTCATGATATAACTTTAACCTGATTAACTATGATTGCTGGGCGTATCCATTCTTCATTTTTGGCGGGAATGGCGACCCGCTATTGCCGCTCTGTTTATTTTTTTCTTAAATTCTCCTATTTTCAGTGACCATCACAAATCATAAAGTTGGCAGATAAATGTACTTTTAATAGCAATCATAGTCATGCCTAGGATATAATGTTTTGTGAGAAATTTAAAAGTTAATAGAAATATTGAGGGTGTAAATCTTTAAGAAAAATTAGGTATGTCTTATTACCGGAACCTTTATCAGTTCAGTCTTTATAAGTTCACCACCTAAATATCAGACGGCTAGAGTTAAAATAAATAAAAAAAGATAAGACTGTACACGTGGCACCCAGAGATTTCTATTCAGAATCTACCTTACAAGGTCGTTGGGGCACCACAGATGACTACGAAACTATCCCTTTCCACCTTGTCCTGTTTGCAGCTGCCCTAGTTGAGCTGGCAAAGTAGACCTTACTTACTCAATTACGAATGCCTTCATGCACAGGCTGGTCTAGGTTTTTGTTGTTCGCGCGTCTTCATCATGACAGCTACACTCAAGCAGATACCTTGTAAAATGTGCGAACAGCGATGACTAAGACCAGCCTGCTCCGCGCGGACAATCTACTAGGACAATCTATGTGTATAGGGGAAATGCGTCTGAGCAGAAATGCAGACTGATTTAAGTCTTTGCTGTTCCCACGAGCTAGCATGCTTATGTTCTCCTGACAGGGCTACAACATCCAGCTAATTGCAAATCTGCCTTAAGCCGAGCCGAAAACACTGCCATGTTTTCCCCCACTTTTGTAAAGGGAAACAATACTTATGACTTCTTATTTTCTTTTCTGCAAAATGTAGTCCTACCAAACTGGAATCAACGCTTACAGGAAAAGCTTTGCTACTAGGGGAGCAAATTCGTTCATTTAAAGGAACCACCGCCCCCATACACCATTTCCCATGTAGGAGAAAGGCAACGACGAAAATGACAGACTTCCCCTTTGTACACCCGCGCAGTCAGGGTAGAGCCTTTGCTGTACGCATACTCTTTGTATGGACACCGAGGGATTTTAAAACATAAAATGAATGCACAGATTGTCTCATGTGCAGACCCTAATCATAAAGCTCGTTTAGGGACAGGCTGACCTTTCTTAATCAGACTGCTCAAGTTATTATTGATGATTTATAGTGTCCATATTTTTTTCTAAATTTCAGTGCACCTCATTGCACAAAATATGTTACAGACAGACAGACAGATAGATAGATAGATAGATAGATAGATAGATAGATAGATAGATAGATAGATATTTTTATGTACATAGAGAATGTCTCACGTGGTCAGTCTCAAATCAGTTTTATCTGTGTTGCAAGTTGCATGTTTTATTATCAAAGTGGGCATAGTTTAAAACTTGGAATCACATGGATTAGAACGGAATGGAATAGAACAGATGAGATAATCTTACACTCCATTGTCTACAGTTTGCTCCCTGGGCTCGGAATGGTGCTCTTACACGAAAGCATTTGCTCCTTCGGAGGGAGCAAATTGTTTCTTATTTGAGTAGTATCCCGAATCAGTGGAATTCAGCGGAGGAGAGTCTCCCCGCCATTCCATTGCATTCCACTCCAAATCAATCAATGTTTTAAACTATGCCTTGACTTTCAAACTGTACGATGAGAGATGTATGTAATTCTTTTGGCATGTACGGCCTAGTAGGCGGCGTTGCTGTCATGCACAGAGTCTCAGTGAGACCGAGACTCCGAGTTTTCGTGCTTGTATGTATCATTTGCTTGCAAGGGCAACTTTTAGAGTTTTTTTTCTGGGCTGGATTAACCTAATATGTGGGAACCGAGGGAAAGATTTGACATGTAAGCGTTGTGTGCTACCTGAACGAGCGTCGAACCAATGCCAATGCAATGTCGACATTAATACCTCATTTCAACTCTGTGTGACTAATGCGAACAAGTTCATGTTAGGGAACTGAAACTAACACAGAAGCCAATCAACGTCAACCAAACGTCGCACACACGTCGATACATCGTTATCGGCCAAATAAAGTTGTTACGTAAAAGCTTCCAAGATAAAATTCTGCTATGTTGAGGGGTCGTAATATTGTTGGACGAACGTTGGCGTTAGAGGACAGGTGCTTTCTTTTACATCTGATATTTGACATTCTAATACCTTGTGTTTGACTACACACACACACACACACACACACACACACACACACACACACACAGAGGTCTTTGAATACAGCTGTTCATCACGACCACTGATATAATAGGTTTCGTATTCGTCTTATGGCATGTCAGAGGTGAGTCTATCACGGCTGGAACCTTGGCCGATTTTTCTTCAGTAGCAAATGAAATTACTTATAAACAAGAAACATCTTTAAACAAGAAATGTTACAGTGTGTAACAAATGCCCCCGAAGGCCCCTTCAACTGACCTTTGATCCTAGCTGTGACCTTGACCTTGGGCACAGAACCTGGGTCTTGCACATGATATACATTCTCATTTTGTTTTACTTTTCTGTAACGTTTAAATGCACTTTGGAAGCTTAAGATGATTCGAGGGGACTTCAACCACTAACCAAACTGTGTTGTGTCCTTGCCCTTGGGTATGGGAACCTATGTCTTGTGCACGGCAAATCTTCTCATTGGGCTTTATCTTTCTTTAAAGTTTGCTTTCGTACTTTCCTGAATAATTGCCGAGACATAATTTGACCTCTGACCCCAGATTGTGACCTTGACCTTGGATCTGGGATCATAAATATTGTGTGTAACATACCTTCTCATAATGATTTACCTTTCTATGAAGTTTGATGACATTCACTTCAGCACCTTTAAGTTATCACAGAGGCGAGATTTTACCTTTGACCCCTAATTTTGACCTTGACCTTGAACTTGGCAACCCAAATCTTATGTGCAACATACCTTCTCATTATGTTTCATCTTTCTGTGAAGTTTCATTAAATTTGCTTCAGTAGTATATAAGTAATCAATGAGACCCAATTTTGAGACACAATTTGACTTTTGACCCAACTGTGGCCTTGACCTTGGGCGTGGGGACCTAGGTCTTGTGCGCGACACACCTTCTCATTATGCTTTATCTTTCTGTGAAGTTTCATCAAATTTGCTTCAGTAGTTTTAAAATTATCTCTGAGACACGATTTTGAGACATAATTTGACCTTTGACCCAATTGTGGCCTTGACCTTGGGCGTAGGGACCTGAGTCTTGCGTGCGACACACCTTCTCATTATGCTTTATCTTTCTGTGAAGTTTCATCAAATTTGCTTCAGTACTTTTAAAGTTATCGCTGAGACACGATTTGTAACGGACGGACGGACTGACGGACGGACGGACAGTCGGACGGACGGTGCGATTTTAATATGCCACCCGAAGTTCCTTCGGGGGCATAAAAAGATAATTGTCGAAGATGAAATTCGTTTTTAAAGAACAACTTTTTAGTCATGTCAGGACGGATCCACCGCTTCCTGGGTATTATCAGTACTTTTGTAAAGTAAATGTGTCTTGTTCAAGGACAAAACATGAATTTTCGTGATCAGCCTTGGTCGAGTTCGATTACAACTACTGTCTGGCGATAGTATGTCATGGAAGAAGCGGATCAACTCGGCCTGCTTTCTGTAAGCCTGGGGTCTTCACGGCTCCTGGGTCAACTCGGCCTCTATTCAACTCGTCCGGGTCAATTCGGCCTGCTGTCATTTGCATCCTCGCCCCAACCTACGAAGATGGGCTGCGTCAAAAATGAACGGAAACACAATAAACGAATAGAGTTTGTTGGGTTGTTGATTTAATAAGAAGTCCTTCAAAATGGTGGACAAAACATGAATTAATATAAAGGGCAACCCAATAATCCCTTAACGGATAACTGCAACTGCAGCTAGACTATGGTAACGGGACGTTCCGGGCCTACAATAATACAATGGCGCTGGGATAGCCGGACCAAGGTGCAGGGCAATTATATTTTAATTGTTTCCATAGTGCCGGAGTTTTAAGATTGGGGTCCTTTACCCTGTGAGATTTTCTGTAGTATAGGGTCGAAATAAGAGCAAGGTTTTTACCATCAGCTAATCATCACAGGTCTCTGAAATGTAAAAATTCCATTTCTGTAGGTGAGGGTTGTGGATACAAATGACTGGCGCATAGATATATAACCATGCGGCACCACGGCCAAAACTGATGTTTTCCTTACTCATTTTCATACAACTTCGATATCCTAGTTTACGCACCAGTAAGATTTAATGGCATGACTGAACTGCAAAAATACCGATACCTCACCAGGAGCTAGCTGTAACCGGGGGAGCACTTACTTAGCTTTTTCTGCTTCATATTTTCATGATTTTCCCTGACTTCATTTGGCCCAATTGCTAAGGGAGTGAATTCGTGAGTTTGTGAGTGAGTGAGCGTGTGTGCAATTGCGCGAATGAGTATCAAGATAAGCCTGCATCGAAATAATTCCTTATCTAGAAAATGTTATTGCCGATGCAATGAATTAGTTTCAAAACTCAATGTCAGGTTAAAATCACTTTCACATGAAGGCCTATCGGAACCAGAATTTTATGATGACTTAGTATACAAATTCAAAAAGATAAGGGGTATGTCTGATTTTTTGTTCAGCTTCGAAAAGTAGTTTTTTGTTCTCATTGTATTTTGTTCAGTGCTAGCACTTACCGTCAAAATCAGGAAGTCATATGACTTCCAAGGTTTGTCATTTGGAAGTCATGCTGAAGGATAGACTTGGTTTCTTCCAGAATGTCCATATTTCTATTGCTTTCTCCTTCATTAATGGGTAAAATACCATTTACTAATTATTTAAGTCAATATTCACTTTATAAATGGTAGGTTATGATAAAAATTGGAAGTCACTGACTTCCTGGCATTCAGTTTTAGAAGTCACAGACCCCCAGACTTCCACTAGTGGAAGCACTGTTTGTTTCCTTGTAATTTTAGTTAGAAATACATCAGTTGTTGATGAAAGAAAACTGATTTCTGGCGCGGCAGATCGGAAGCGCGGTGCGGTTATGGCTTTCATACTAGACCTTTAAATACACGATTGGAAAACTCGAATGCGCCTGATCTACGGCTGCTCAAACGGGTCATGAAATTTGCAAAATACACTTTTCGTCATTCGTTATTATAGTATAAAACACGTCTATTCGTAAATAACGGCGATTAAAATAAAAAGGAAACGAAGCAAAAATAAAGTTTATATTCATAAAACGTCATTTTAAAACTGTTTCTTTTCACAAATGGTAGATTGTGTTTATTATCCCCCATACAATAAAAACCCGGATGCAGGTCATGCATGCTCTGATATGTCTTCGACAAATTAAACAAACATATCCCAGGATACAATTATACAATGCAAATAGTTTGACCGTATAAAATAGAAATGGAACAGAAATTGAATTCTAACATACTATCAGTATAAAATAATAAGGATAAAATATGAAATCAATATATACGAATGGTCCGAAATAGTATAAAAATATAACAAAAAACAATAGAAATAAAAAAGATAAAATAGTAATATAAAAATTATTTTAAATATTAAAATACAAATAATCCAATATAGAATACAAATATACCAATTTACAATAGAAATAAAAAAAGAAAGATTTAGTTGTAATATGAAATTTATGAATACAAACGATTCAATATATAATACAAATATACCAATATCCAATAAAAATAGAAAAGATAAAATAGTAAGATAAGATCTATAAATACAAATGATCGAATGTAGAATACAAATATACGAATGCACATTAGCAATGAAAAAATATAAAATAGCAATATAAAATCAATAAATACAAATGGCCAAATATAGAATTAAAATGGAACATATACAATAGTAATGACCAGAGATTGAATACAAATATAAAAATGTTCAATAGAAATAGTAATGACGAAATAATAAATACAAATGATAGAATATAGAATATTGAAGGAACATATTACAACAGAAATGAAGGGATATTCAATACAAATATAAACTATACAATAGTAATAAACAATGATTGAGTAGTAATATAACTTTTATAAATACAAATAGGTACCTGAGGTAATGATCAGAATACCTGAGGTAATGATCAGAAAATGATCGTCTCAGTATCGAGAGATAGAAATAGGTACGATAGAACAATAATGTAAAAAATCGAATATTGCAACGTTTACAGACCATACGAATGGAAGATTTTATTTATCATATGATTTTAAAATCTCATTTTATTTGCAAATTTTGCACTTAAAAGTTATAATTTCGCCATTGGAAAACGCGACGTTCTTATGGACGTAAAGGCATACGTTACGCCGTAATGTGCATATTTAATCCACTAATTGATTATTGTTTTAATGCATGACATTGCACTCTCAGATGCGATGTCATGTGATAAATTTTTTTACTGTTTATTATTTCCACTCATGAAAATTGAAATTTGCCTTGTTAATCTTAAATGTTATTTTATTACACTTAGATTTAAAAATCTCTGACCCTAATTCCAAATTCTTAATCTTTAACTCTTATCCTAACCCTGACTCTCATCCCTTATTCTTAACCCTTAACCCTTACCCCTTATTCTGACCCTTAAAGCATACCCCTTATCTCTAATTCTTCCTTACCCATAACCATTATTTCTAATCCTTAACACTAACCCTGACACCAATCCCTGATTCTTAATTTTTAACCCTAACCCAGACTCTTATTCCTAATTATGATTCCTTAATCACAGCCATTACTCTGATCCATATCCCTACACGAAGCAAAAGTTTAATCCTTACAATAACCCGCCCCAAGGTTATACAACATTTTGAGCTGAGTTTCGATCTCAAGCTAATAGGTATTGAATGAAAAGCATTGTATCAAAATTTTAAGGTCTATGATTGATCAATCCTTGAGCTCGAGTTTGAAATCCAGCTCGAGAAGTTTAATATCATTTGGGACCCTAAGTCGGATATTACAAACCTGCGTCTAACAATAATTTTACGATATCAACGTTGTAATTGATAGCAGAACAATAAATTGGAGGGACGCTATTGCTGAAGTTGGAATGTCTGTCTCCATTTGAAAACACGTTCACATCAGCTCCTTTTGATATTAACTTTGTAACCAGTTTGACATCACCTAATCTAAAATTAATAAATAAAATGATATAAAACTTCCATTATTAGTGTCTTGAAAGTTATTGTCCTTTGTGTCTTGAACTACATTATTTCATTTTTTTTTCTGAAGTTAAACGACAGAAAAATTAAGTTCATTGGTTATATTTACATTCACTGCAATCAAATATTTCATGAAACACTTATATAAGCGTTAAAATTGAAGCAGTAAAACATGTACACGCAGTTTTTCTTCTAACACGGAAAAGCATGCATGACGTCATGGCGTCACTGACGTCCTATCAGATTGTACAGAGTCATCGTTTATTTGACGTCATTGACGTCGCTTGTCTCAATGTAATTATTGGAATGTAAACTACATTACGATCCAATGGTTTAATAGAGGGCTTTCAGAAAAATACACCAAGAATCCGTTTCAAATCGAATTTCTAGAAAAATACAATAAATGTGTTTATAAGCTTGAATTTATTTTGCCTGGTTTGTCACTTGAATACACGAACGTGGGAAATTATTACACGACCCGTCAATGTTCGGCGACGGGCCAATTTCGCTTAGAGCTCTATAATCATCCTTTTCAGGAAATATCTAGTGATTGGTCAGTTTCGTAAAAATCTGTTTTTCATTAGTCACCATACGGTGAGTAAAGTTTCCGGAACGGACCGAAACGGGCATAATTACCGGACCGGATCGAAACTTATCCAGACCTAAAACAGACTGTGCGGGCCGAGCATAGCTGCAATACTGGGTTTGGGTTTATATTTAATATATTTATACTTATATAGATAAACCTGTTAGCAAAATAGTACAAATTCTTTAATTTGAACTGCTACCACACATACAGAAAGGTATCACTACGTTGTTAGTATGCTCATAGAATTTACTAATTTAATATTGCCAGTAATGGGGTACATTTTATTTAAATAACTTATTTAAAAATACAAAAATAATTTTCCAAAATCAACAGCCATTTTTAAGATAAGATCTGTATAGTGTAAAATCGGATCAAATATCTAGATCAACGTCACGTGACTTAGTATCCCACTGGTTTGTTTCAGTGTACTTACTATCCACACAAATGACAAGCAAGAAAACCACATCACTGACTATATGTAAATGCATTTGCACACGATAAACATTTTAAATATTACTTACAGACAAGCTATTGTAAGTGCAGTTAATTCTGTATTACGGGTCCAACGGTCAGTAACTTCACCAAACCTCTTATTTTCAACCTGTTGCGTCAGCACGATTGTTTGATTGACGTTTTCGCTGTCAGCTGCACGTGTCATGCAAATGAAAGACTTGGTGGTATTATCAGATAAAGACGAATATCTATTCTCGTACCAGCCCGTCAGTCACTGTTGTTACCACAAATCTCAACCCTAGGGTTCTGTTTAGGATAGGGTAAGGATCTGGGGATATCATGGTGTGTCTGAAGGATTGGTAATGTAATTGATAAAGATATTCATCTGAAGATTTATAACTCTACTATGTATATCTCGGCTACAATAAAAATACAGAGTGTCTAGAGGGGGGTAAAAAAGTAATGTAGTACTAAGTACATACTTTGCAATCGCACTCTGACGCTCTATTGTTGCGAAAATGGGCACATCCTCCCTAACAAATTTGAATTGTTCAGAGATCTATGGCATTTGTGAGTAGCATAAGTTACTGTACATGTATCTAAAAATATTCATGGATGGGTTTCTTTTTAAATCAATAAAACATGTAATGTTGTAGTTCGCCTGGACGAAGTCAAGAAAGAGCTATTGTACTAACCCTAGTGTCGGCGTCGGTGTCGCAGTAGGCGTCCACATTTTCATTAAAGTTTTTAAGAGCTCATATTTTCCAAATCATCTAATGGATTTGGTTCATATTTGGTACGATAATAGATATAGGTCCAAAGTTTTTTTCATCAATGCCCCCACCCACGCTATGACCCAAAGGTCAAGGTCACGGACTTCGAAATTTTACATAAATTTTTTAAGAGCTCATATTTTCTAAACCATATGATGGATTTGGTTCATACTTTGTATTATGAAAGAAACAGGTCCAAAGATTCTTTTAGCAATACAGCTATTCATGCCCATGACCTAAAGGTCAAAGTCACGGCCTTCGAAATTTTACATTAAAGTTTTTTAATAGCTCATATTTTCTAAAACATATGATGGATTTGATTCGTATTTGGTATGATGACAGATATGTGTCCAATTTTTTTTTCCAGCAATGACTCCGCAAACGGTTATGACCTTAAGGTCAAGGTCACGGACTTTTACGTGAAAGTTATTTTATGTTAAGTTTTTATTTAAGAACTCATATTTTCCAACCCATATGATGAATTAAGTTCATATTTCATATGATTATAGATATAGACACAAAGTTTTTTTTCAGCAATGCCCCCATCCATGCCCATGACCTTAAGATCAAGGTCATGGTATTCGAAATTTTTCATTAAGGTTTTACGTTAAAGTTTTTTTAAAAAGCTCATATTTTCCAAACCAGATGATGGATCTGGTTGATATTTTGCATGATGTCAGATAAAAGTCTAAGGTTTTATTGAGCACTGCCCTAAGAATGCCCATGATCTTAAGGTCCAGATCACAGACTTTGAAATTTCACGTTTAAGTCCTATCGGAACTCATATTTTCAAATTTACATGATTGATTCAGTCCATATTCGATATGATGAGGGGTATAGGTCCTGAGTTTGTATCCAGCTATACCCCACCGATGCCTATGGCCGAAAGGTCAAAGTCACAGACAAATGTTAACATACGCTTTATGTATAAGCTTTTAAATCTCAAATTTCAAAACCATATAATGAATTTGGTTCATAGATATGGGCCCAACGTTTTATTCAGCAGCACCCCTCTCCTATGACCTGAAAACCACCCCACTCTTACATAGTCCCTAGGGGGCCAATGGTTCTTAGGTTCAAGGTCCAGGCGAGCTGTGCTGTTTGATGACAGCTCTTGGTTTATGCCGTATAATTTTACTGAAGCCCAAAGATTTCAATAAATATTATACTTGCGAATCGCAGAACATGCATTGCTGATTACTATATGCTGTTTTATTTTGACAAATTATTCTAAAGGATGACTTGTCATAAAAATCTCCGTGATGTATTAGTTAACATAATTTAGTCTATAAATAGAATAAAATACATCTTACAGACATCCCAGGCTGTCTTCAAAGCCGTGTCGACGGAGCATGAGATTGTCTTTTTCCCTGTGCTGGATAGATACTGGCCCATGTCACGCAAATCAAGCAGACAGTAAAGGTCGCAATTCAGATTGAAAATATTTCAATTTAACTGCAAAGATAGAAACCACTTCGTAAATTTAACGTTTATCCATTCACTAAGAAAAACGCGAACTAAACACTGATAGGTGCAGCGGGTCTGGTCCACGTTGCCATACCCATTAGCAACCTTACACCCATAAGTAACCTTACAATAGTCAGAAACCTTACACCTATTGAAAAACTTACACCAATTTTGGTGTCCAGCTGCCACTGATTTTTGTTTAGTTGCACCTTTTTTACAGTGTATAACGTGAAATACCTCTAATATTTTTTTCGTAATTATATTTAAATACAACCATTTTCTTGAGAGTCGGCTGCCATATATTTTATATACCCCAGGTTTGCATAATGTTGACATGTTTGCTGCCTCTTTACATATTTATCATATGACGTCGCATCCGGGAGTGTAATAAAGCCATGCATTAAAATCGATAATCCACTAGTGGATTAAATATGCAAATTACGTCGTAGCGTTATGCGTTGACGTCTATAAAACGTCGCCTTTTCTAATGGGGAAATCATGACGTTTTAGTGCGAAATTTGTTTATAAATGCGATTTTAGTGTCATATGATAAATAGAATCTTGCATTCGTGCTCCTGTATAATTGAATTTATAAACTCGTTGAGGAAAACGATAAGATGCTCGGCATAGCCTCGCATGTTATCTTTTTCCCCAACTCGTTTAGTAAATTCAATAATACATTAGCACTCATGTAAGATCCTCTATATAACACATTTTTTTGCCCATGCGAGCAATATTTTGGAATTCCCGTTAAAACGGAAAAGTTACCAAAATATTATAGTAATTTAAAAAGCCATGTCTTAATATTTAAATTGTAATTTTGCCCTGCTTTATTCGATCGTGCTAATAGGGTTATTTAAATTGACATAAAAAGCACTAAAATATGCATAAATCATTTTATTATTCTTATATTGCCCACGTGAAGTGACCTGGCAGGGCGGAGCTATCGTTATGGATCCATGCATTATAAAACAGGTAAATTCCTATTTCGCCAACAATCGGAAACAGATCCGTATGAATTTGTTAATCTCCGCCTTTCCATAATAATAGTATTTTAGCAATAGTGTGTGTTCAGAGCCGTTGTGTAGTGGCTGTGTAGTAGGCAATGAGGCGGTGTCCACTACAGCGGTCAAGAGTTCGAATCCCGAGAAAGAGCATTTTTTTTCTCTCGTCATTATTTTATTGATTTTATTTATTTATTATCTTTAAATATTGTCATTTTCAGAAACCTTTTTTATAGATATTTTTACTAATTTATTTGTTTCCAGAACAATTCATTTTGATGGTTTATATATATATATAGCTGGAGATCCAAAGGGAAGGCTCCACAATACAGGTGGAAATATAAAGAGAAAATCGGAAACATCACAACAAGTCACATTTTGTTTTATTCCTCAAGCGCATTCAGTAGTGAAACATTATCAAGAGGTTTAGAAACAATATGGCGACGTTGTCAAGGGTAACAACGTAACCCCTTCGGTGGTGTGTACCGCTCAATAACACAGTAACTAGCCGGTGCCTTGACGTCCTCCCAGTGTTTGAAGTCAGTGCCGTACACCGACATGTGATCCCACTTCTTGTCCCCGGATGCGTTTGTAATGATATCCACCTTTCTCCGTTCCGGAGTCATTAAGTCTGTCTTAACAACCATTTTCGGGTCTGCAAAATCTTTCTTATAAAGGCTTTTTAGAATCATGTGACCTATCGGGCGCTTGTACACCGGCTTGTTCGCCCTTAACAACGTCGCCATATTGTTACCCTTGACAACGTCGCCACATTGTTTCTAAACCTCTTGATAATGTTTCACTACTGAAAGCGCTTGAGGAATGAAACAAAATGTGACTTGTTGTGGTTGTGGTGTTTCCGATTTTTTCTTTTTATATATATATATATTTTTTTTTTATTTATCTATTTTTTTTTTCATTTTCATTTTTTTATTTATCTTTTTTATTTATTTTATTTTGTATTTTTTTATATCTTTAAAGTTTTTTACTATTTTTTTTTCAAATCAAAATGTACAATTTCATTACATAGAAATTACATGTATTTCAGTACGTCAAAAAATCAGACGAGTCTTCTCCCTCGCTTGCGGTGTCGGTTGCCTCACTGTAGGTGTCGTCTGCCAAGTTGATGACTAGCTGATCAAAAGCGATGTCAACAGCAGCAACTTTAGATCTGTACTGCTCCTTGCATTTGTTCGCGTGTTTGCAAGCTTTCTCCCACCTACTGGATCCAATCTCTTCGAACGCCGCTTTCGTGATCTGTAAGACATCGTCAATTCTGTGTGTCATGTTCCTTGAAGCTACGATCTGCTTGATCTGGCTCCAGATCAATTCAATTGGGTTCAGATCGGGATGATATGGTGGAAGTCGCAGTACTTCGTGTCCATATTCACGCACAATGCTGTCTATTAGGTATGTCGGCTCCGACTTGTGTAGTCTCGCCTATGCCAACAGCTGCGGTCTTAGAAGGTCGTCCTCAAATAGAATGTCGTGCTCCCTCAGCCATTTCTGTATTTCTGCCTTCCGTGTGGTCGATGTTGGACATTTATCGGTCTGGACAGAATGGTAGGAGGCGTTGTCCATGACGATCGCACTCTTGGTCTTAAGGTTGGGCAGCAGCTTCTCTTTCATCCACTTCAGGAAGTTGGTCCCATTCATTTCGCTGTGGTGGTCACCAGTAGCTGGAGAAGCCTTGTAGATCAGTAAGGCTCCTAGCACGAATCCCTCTTTCGATCCCCCGTGAACTACAATGAGGCGTTGCCCTCTACTGACTGGGCCTGTTACACCGTCAGTCTTCGCACTCTGCCAGCAATACTTAGCTGTGTAACCAGTGTCAATCCACGTCTCATCAATAAATACGAAGTTGTAGCCTTCCTGTTCCAGCTTCTTCTTCCTAGCATAATACTTCAACCGCTGATCTACGACTGACTGCCTTTCTACCAGAACCTTCCTGTCGCTCTTACACTTCTTCCACCTGAACCCAAGCTGGCGAACAATCTTACGCAGTAGACTCTTTCCCCCGTGAAAATCTAGTTCAACTCTCAAGACTTCGTGGAGATTCTGAATCGTTGGAAGCTGATGTCTTACTGTGTAGAACTCATGTACATGTATCTTATTTCGGATCACGCAGCGGTCGAAGTCATCAACAACCTTCAGTTCACGCCCAAGGGTTGACCTCTGGGGAGACCGCAGTGTTCCAGAGTCTTTCATCTCTTTCTGGATTCTGCGAACTGTTCTGTCGCTGACCTGGGTAGCTTCTGCTGTCTTCTGGATATTCTGCGTTTACTGGTGTGCTTGACGGCTGGGATATTTCTTTCTTGAAGTGAGAAAGCACATTTCCAATAATTTCTTTCGCCCGAGAATTCAAGGCTTAGCGTTCGACATGTCTGCTTTGGATGACTCGAAGAAACTTAGAAGTGAATACTTAATCCAAACTAGCCATTCACTCATACTTTGCTCGTGCAAATTGCATTTCTTGGGCACAAAATAAATACCCTCGTGCATATTTCATGGCAAAACCAAACAAGCAAAAACTCAGCATTTCTTTTTACATTTATTATGAGCATATAATACATGAAGTATTCAAGACAAAAGAAAATTTTACCATTTTTTATCTGGAATCTTAAAAACAAAGAAAAAAAAATAGAATTTGAAAGTGCTGGGTAGATTCGAACTTTGGACCATTTTTACGATAAAAAACAGGATTATCAATTCTAGCGTCGCCCATTTTCCACCAAGTGTATAGTCATTCGTATATGAAAATGAAAACCTATAATTCATGCGTGATTCGCGATTATTAACGAACATTTACGAGTGTTTTTCCGACTGGTTACGAACATGCTGCTTTACCTATTTCATAATAAACTGAACCAAATCGATATCTCCGCCCTGCCAGACCACTTCACGTGGGCAATTAAACTTGTATTATAGCTTTCTGTATTTTCCTTTGAAGTATAGCCCGTTAATTAACTTTATTAACTTGCACTGTAAGACATTTTGAAGTAGGCGTAGCTAAGCTTTGCATTCATTTTACATTGAAGTGTGCTTGGATAACTCTGCAGTATCTCAGATATACTGCACGGGCAACTTATAGCACGATTCTTTCAAGAATAATTTATACTGAACAACAGAACAGCACTAGGATATAAGGGTCGTTTTGCAGTTGTAAACAACGCAGATCAGCCTGTACCTCAGCTCAGCATGATCGGTGTCATATCAACAGTGTATGGAACTGTTGTGAAAATCAACGAAGACTCTGGTCATACTGTAGATTGATCAATCCGGGCTTCTGCTGTTCGAACATGCCTGAAGGCCCATTTTGTTGAGCACAGCTCAGTTTAATTTTTGATTAAAATAATCTGAGATTTCAGAGACAATTTATCTTGTTGTGCTCAGCAACCTTTACCACAGTAACTGTTAATGTTTATCAAACAGTATAGACCAGATTAGGCAGTTGAATGAGCAATTCTAGGATGATATGTTTAAAGAACATATAATCTTAGAACTGCTCATCATTAAGCAGCTATTTGTCATTCTTATAAAATCAGTTGTAAAATCAATTTTTTCAAACTCAGCATTTGAATCAATGTCAAATAAATTCAGCAAAAAATGCTGACACAATTTTTGATTAGTTCCTGCTGATACTGTGCTGGAGATTAAATTGTTTTAGGTGATTTATTTGACCTTCAGGTCAAATACAAAAAGAGCTGTGGTAGATAATTACACAGATATGCCACTCTTCGTTAACAACCTTTTGGATTCAAAACAGACAAACGCAATTGGCTGCCATGATACAAACACTTGTATCATGGCTTTCTGTATTTTCCTTTGAAGTCGCCCGTTCATTAACTACATTAACTTTCAGTGTAAATCAATTTTGGGGTAGGCGGAGCTAAGCTTTGCATTCATTTTACATTAAAGTATGCCTGGATAACTGTGCGGATATCGCAGATATGCTGCACGAGCAACTTATAGCACGGTTCTGTCAAAATCTGATTTATATTGAACAACTGAGCAGCACTATTATATAGGGGTCTTTCTGCATTTCCAAACAACATACACTCAGATGAGCCTGTGCATCCGCTCATTATGGCCAGTATTATATCAACAATTAATGGAACTTGAGGAATTGTATTGTTCAAATTAAAGACTCTGATCAGATTGCAGACTGATCCGGGCTTCGGCAGTTCACCCTTGCCTGAATACCCATTTGTTGTGCACAGTTCAGTTTAATTTTTGATTAGAACAATCTGAGATAACAGGGACAATTTATCTTGACGTGCTGAGCAAACTCTACCACAGTAACCCTAAATGTTTTGCTAACTGCCTACACCAGATTGGGCAGCTGAATCAGCAGATGATATGCCCTTTAAGACTGCGCCATTTGTCATTCTTACTAAATCAGTATGGTATGTTCAAACTCATCATTTGTGTCAATGTAAAATAAATTCAGAGCAAAATGCAGACACAATTTTAGTTGGTTTCAGTTGATGTTAATTGTTTTAAGTGATTTATTTGGCCTTCAGGTCAAGAACAAAAAACAGCTATGATAGATACAATTACAGAGATATGCCACTCTTCATTAACAATAACCTCAAAAGAGCTGTTTTGATTTCAAAATGGACAAATGCAATTGGCAACCATGATACAAAACACATAAAGAATTATGTCACGAGTATTTAGGAGACCCTTCTCCCCCCGAGAAGGGTCTCCTAAATACTCGTGACATCAGTCTATATGTATATTATATAGAATGTGTGTCTTTCATATTTAGGATAACCTTCTAGGGGGCTACGCAACCCCCACCCCCCCCCCCCCCTCACACACACACACACACCTCCCACTTCTAAATACTCGTGACACCATTGTATATTTATAACATGAATTTACGAAAAGATATAAATACGTACTTTCATACATGTGTCCTCTCCTTCTGATATATTTGTAGATTAAATCAGGTGTGCATTGATAATTTCTATTTTTAACTTTACAGGTCAAGTGATTCACACATGATATAACTAAAAGGGCGGGAACCCGACAGTAGAGAGGCCCGTATGCAGGTTTTTCCAAAAAGGGGAGGTGCGTTTCCAATCGACAAAATACATGTATAAAAAGGGGGTGCGTTTAAATGTTTAGCTGAAAACCCCTGGTTACGGGCCTGAAAGGGTGTAGAAGGGGTATAAAGTATTTAGAAAATGGGGTAAAACGATAAAGATAAAAAAGATGGGTTTAAAAATGCAGAATATAGAATACAATGATGCTAAAATATAAAGATGATAGGGAAAAGCTATAAAGAATATGCCCTTAAAATAAAATATAGTGAAAATCGATTCAAAACTATAAAGAAAAAGAAGAAAATGGGATCCTATTTATAATAATAATTAAAAATCTTTAAAAGTTGGCAAACGGCACAAAATCACCATAGGCTTTTGGACTTTTTCTTTGATATTTTTAGGGTGATAATTTCATCAGGTTTTTAAGGGAGTTCGACGGGATTTTGGTATTTTTTAAGGGTAAGATTTTTTTTGACGATTCTGCATACGGAAAATTTTGGAGAGTACCCTCACCTTGAGGTCAGTAGTCACCACTTTGTTGTTACAATGTAACTTAAATCGCCTTTTATTATACCCCCGCTTTGAAAAAGTGGCGAGGGGTATACTGGTTTACATCTGTCCGTCAGTCCTTACGTCAGTGCGGCCGTGCTCTTTTAATCAATTTTTTCGTCAAAGATTTCTCAACAACCATAAAACTTAGAATAGAAATATTTGGCGAACAGGTTGATGACGGTGTGTTGTATCGTGGGAAAAAGAACCAGCCTTATCCTGCTTATACTTCCCTCTCTTGTCCGAGTTTGCGTCAAACATTTCTCCAAAACCATGCAAGCTATAAGAAATCATATTTGTTATGCAGATTTAAAGAGTAACTACACTTCAGGAACTGACTGAATCAGATCCCAAACCCTATCTTTCTTTCTTTCTTTCTTTCTATCTTTACTGCTCTCGGTCAAATATGACCATGATGGCAGGTTTGTGGTGTGGCACATAAGTTATCACAAAAAATATGAATTTGTGACAAAGCCACCAGCAGATTAAAACTATTTACAAGAAGTCCTCAGGGGCAGGCATTCCATACCTAACCCCTGCTCTACCCTAGGATATTATATTTTGGCCTTAAACCCATCAATTGTCTCCAAAGAGACAGCTTCAGTTGTAAGGCCACTCCAAGATGCAATTGTCCTGGGGAAAAATGAATTCTTAAAACCGTCCGTATAAGCGTTTGGACGGGGATACTGGAATGGGTGGGCCCTAGTTCTCCTGCTCCCACCACCGACCTCAGATCGGTACTTATTCTTGTCTACAATGGCAAGATTATTGTGGATTTTGTAGAATAGAGACAGAGAAGCCTGCTGTCGTCTTTCCTGCAGGTCTGGCCATTGGAGTTCTTCTAACATTACTCCCACATGGCTTTGATTGCGCCAGCGCCTACAGGTCCAACGGGCAGCAGTCCTCTGTACTTTTTCTATTCTGTTAATATCTACTTGGTGATGGGGCATCCAAACTGGCGCCGGACCAGAGTTTTATATGCAGCAGCTTGATTTCCTTCGATGCAAAGGTCAAGTTTCTACGAAGGAAACCCAAAGTCTTAGTAGCCTTACTGGTAATTTCATTGATGTGCTGACCCCACTCGAGGTCATCCAAAATTTTAACTCCTATATATTTGGCGGAAGATACATTTCTAGGACTTGGTTATGCAATGTATAACCATGAATCATTTGCTTGGGGGGGGGGGGGGGGCTGCCTAGTCACCATCATAGAGTGACATTTGGCAACGTTAAATTTCATGAGCCATGCCTCTTCCCAAAGTGCCAATTTATCCAAATCATCTTGGAGTATCTGTTGGTCTTCGGACCGTCTAATATTTTATAGAGTACACAGTCATCAGCAAAAAGGCGGACTGTTGAGCTTATGTTGTCCGGCAGGTCATTTATAAAGATTAATAACAGAATGGGTCATAAAACAGAACCCTGGGGGACACCAGACAACACCGGGAGAGGGTCTGAACAGACACCATCCAGAACAACTTTTTGTGTCCTTCCAGATAGCCAGGCAGAGATCCACCTATGGATATCATTTCGGATATCATAATACTCCAGTTTATAAATCAATCGTCTATGAGGGACCTTATCAAAAGCCTTGGCAAAGTCCATAATAATGAGGTCCGTCTGTTTGTGACCTTTATTATTGGCTCTGTCTAGGTTTGCCTGCAAATCGTGAATGAACTGGACCAGTTGAGTCTCGCATGACCTACCACCTCTGACGCCATGCTGAGACTCAACTAAAATCTTATGGCCCGATAGATGTTGCATGATTTTGCTCACGAGAATGTGCTCCAGAGACTTACAACAAATACAAGTCAAAGAGACCGGCCTGTAATTGGCAGGGTCATACTTTTCTCCCTTTTTGTAAATGGAAGCCACATTAGCTTGCAGCCAGTCATCTAGTACTCTAGACTGGGCCAAGGACTGGTTGAAAATGCAGGCAAGGACCGGGGCAATTTCAGCACTGCATTCTTTTAACACACGTGCACTTAGGTCGTCTGGACCTGAAGATTTATGGGGGAACCAACATCAAAGGGAAAGACTGACAAAGACATCCCAACAAGCAATAAATTACAAGTGATAAGCCGAGTCAGCAGCTCTGCAGGTTGTTGCCGAGGTGTTGTATCGTGGGATTGAGAACCAGCCTTCTCTTGCTTAATATTCCCTGTATTTGTCCGATTTTCTTCCTCTCCACATATATTTTTTCGTTAAAGATTTCTCCACGACAATGCAAGCTAGAGTAGTCATATTTGGTATGCAGATTAATGACATTTTCTTGTATCTTGGGCTGAGAACCAGTTACTCCTCACCTGTTCTCAGAGTAGGCGCGCAATAAAATTATAAAAAACGTGAAATTATTTTTTTTGGGGAAATGCAAATTTTGTTTATTTCATGCATCATAATATATCTCAAGAACCATATGTCAAAATATCTGCATTTGGAGAGGATTCTTTAGTCAACTTCCAGCCTCTCTTAAGACAGGGGGTACACTGAAGGAATAATTTAAGGTGCAACCCCTTCGTTAGTAAAACTGCAAATAATGTACATGAGATACTGTTAAAAGTAATGTATGTAAAACGTTTTAGCACAAAAAGTTGTTGTGCATTATAAAACAGTGGATAGTACTAATCTAACAAATCCCAAACTATTAGAATCTTAAGAAAAGTATGTAGTCCTGCACTAGTTGTTTCCAAACAGGCTTAAAGCATTTACTTCTTTTTTCGTCAGAACAAAAAAAAGATGCTCATGTGAATATTTTCATATCAGCGGGTTGCAGTACCAATGCGTGTAAAATAATCCAGGAAAGAAATAAGATCATGAAAAAAGGAACAGGTGTAGAATAAATTTGTTGAGTAACGTAGTTTACATAATAAGTAAGTATAACAAGTAAATAAAAGATATAAAAATCTAAACGTCAGTAACATTAAAAATGTATTCTATTCTTACTGAGGATAATATCACTTGTTATTAACAATTTTTAAAACTGCTTTACCAAAATTTCATCAACTCAAAAACATACAATTTTATCAAAGGAAGGTAACTAGTACTGATTCGTTTACTGACAGAAGCATATATCAGTGTCACTGTCAACAGCGTTTGCCTTTTTGCAAAAGTTACAGATACACTTTTTAGTGATTTTGTATCATTGTATCATATTTTACTTTCTATTTTTAACCAATTTAAATGCTTTGTATACTACAAGACTACAGTATAAATGTAGGGTACGCTATCAAGTTATATGAACATGCATGTCGTAATTTTCAGGTCATCCCACCTACTATTCTCTGTATTGACGCTAAATTTTCAATTCGTATGCATAGGTCACCATAATTTATACCAAGAGTAGAAGGAATAGTAGACCAATTTGATACCTGTTCATTATAGATTGGTAACGTTACTTACAGATCAAATGACTTGGCAATAAAGAAATTCCTATGAAACAGGGAATTAAATGATTCGAGAATAATTATTTGTTTGAGAAACTTAGAAGTTTCTGTTGAAACGATTTTATTTTTCGATGCCAATGAAAATTGTCAGAATATTGCCATGCGCAGATACCAATGAAATCATAGATATGTTACCATAGCACCTGTGGAATAGATCAATGCTGTGCATCTGCTAGGATACTGGTATTTTCCCAAAGCGCTGAGAAAAGTGCCTCTGCTAGCATACTTGAATTTTCGCAGAGCGTTCAGTATAGTGCCTCTGCTAGGATACTTGTATGTCCGAAGAGTACATGTATTTCCAAAGAGTGCGCAGGACGTTTAAAGGACATCAGTATGAACTCTTAGTTTCTATGGTAACAGATCTATGATGGCATCGGAACATGGCAAACAGTGTTTGCCATGCTCCGCCAACTTTTCAATGACATTTCAAACTGAAATTCTTTTACAAAAACTTCAAATTTTCTCAAACCAATAATTACATTAAAGTCAGCCAGGAGCATATAATTTCACTACCGGGGCTATCAGCTGGGGTCGATGTTCAACCTATGAAAGTATGCTCTCATTGGCTGTTACTTCCCAGCAGAGATTGGCATATATCTATTTATGCAGTCATAAAAATGTTTTTTTAAGAGCAGCTTGTGTCAAGAAACTTTTATCAACATGGAAATGCATGTTCACTGTTTTTTTCCACTTTTCTCTTGGGATATGAGCTCCATACAAATGCTACAAGAAACTTGACAATGAAATACATTACACGAGATTGTACAAGTAAATGTGTTCATTTTTATAGCGCAGTCTTGTTGATATTGTTATCTTCTGTTACTGCCCTTTTCCCTGGTATAGCCAATGTTCTGCTCCTTAGATCTTTACACTAACCACAAAGAGCTCTTGAAAAAAAAAAAGCTTAAAAAATAAATGGTGCTGACAAGTTGCTAAAAGTTTCTTCTCAGAGAAGGAACCAATAGTTAGTGGACTTATCATCACATAAGCTCTACGAAAGATTATATAGAGAGCTGATAGCCCCGGTAGAGTTATGCTCCTGAGTCAGTTTTTCCTTTTACTTCACGTTCGCACGGTGGTCCGTACTGCGGCCATAGATACGCTCCACTGAGATGCGGGGGAAACACGTAACGAGAATGGAAAAGCACAACACATGACCTTAAAGACGCGGTCAATATCACCAAAATTTAAGCCGGTCTTAAGTTTGTCACGATGATACAGCTATGCAAGTATAAACCCATTACCTGGTTTAATAGATATCGTGGGTACAAGACACTGCCACACCGACGGATACAAAGAAAAAAGTAACAGCGTAAGAGCTCCTGTGACCTTGAAAATATAGTAAAAGTTAACAAAACATAATCCACTTTTTTGGCTTTTACGAATGACGTATTCATACAACCACTGATTCAAAAAATATAGTAGATGCCAAGAATGCCGACAAGGGCAGACAGACAGACAGACTGACAGACAGACAGATCTATCCATCTATCTATCTATCTAGATAGATAGATAGGTAGATAGATCTATGATCTATATATCTAGATAGATAGATAGATAGATATTGTCACGCCGACACAGAGGCCGACACTAACATGATCCGCACTGCAACAATATGTCCCGGTCCCCGCCTCCTCCCCCAAGCCCCCTCCCTTTTTGCTTAAAGGACATAATGAGAGAAAAATACCCGCTGAGAAAGCAGTTGGTAAGCTATGTAACCATGAATAACTAAGGTCTTGCTTTATTTTGACGTTGTCTACTTTTATTCTCTGACGTGTGGAAATCAGAGCAATTATATCTTCATTAAGGTGTATGGGTACATCTTCAAGTTTTCCGCCACTGTCAGAAAGGGGGACAACCTTTGTGACATCTTGTTTGTTTCCTCGGACGAAAGATATGTATCCGCATGGAGGCTTCTCCAACAGAAAATAATTTGCTCTAAGGAGCAAATTCTTTCAAGATTCGAACCTTATTAGTAGCTATTCTCTTATAATGCTGCACGAATTTGGCGCAAAAAATTAACAAGACTATTTTTGTAGGCTATAAACATTTGGTTTCATGGGTACAAAATAACACACGTGCCAATCAATAGACTATTCAATAGACTAGTACAGGCAATATAGTTCCTACGCTGACTTAAAAATATATCTGCAACCTATTTATATAAATGTTACATATAAACAAATTGGCACACGCCATACTTGATGCCAAATGTTCATTATTGTGCATCTCAGAAAATCTGGGTAAAATACCTCGAAATATGTGATTACACTGTGTACACTGTGTACAAAGTGAAACTAGAAGATGGCATGATTTGAAAAAACTATATACATCTTATATAGCCTATCTACATAAGGGTACAAAGTGGCACACGCCTTTTTTATGTCTTCTGCTAATACTTGTCATTGTGCATCTCAGGAAACCTGGGTACACTGCGTACATTGCTTACAAATGAAAACAGAATCGGTCACCTATTGTAAAGTCTATGTACATTGTCTACAACCTATCTACATAAAGGTTACAGGTCGGCACAATCACATACTTGATGATTATAGATAATATTTTTATCCAATACCTCGAAATATCTGCTTACACTGCGTACAAAGTGAAAATAGAATATGGCATGTTTGAAAAGACTATATACATATTAGACAGCCTATCTACCTAAGGGTTAATAGTGGCACATGCCTTACTTGATGTCTTCTGCTAATACTTTATATTGTGCATCTCAGAAAACATGGGTACACTGCGTACATTGCTTACAGGTGAAAATAGAAAAGGCCACCATTTGTAATGTCTATGTACATTGTCTACAATCTATCTACATAAAGATTACAGGTCGGCAAAATCACATACTTGATAATTATAGATAATATTCTTATCCAATACCTCGAAGTATCTGCTTACACTGCGTACACTGCGTACACTGCGTACAAAGTGAAAATAGAAGAGGACATGTTTGAAAAGGCTATATACATCTTATACAACCTATCTACATAAGGGTACAAAGTGGCACACGCCTTAGTTGATGTCTTCTGCCAATAATTTATATTGTGCATCTCAGAAAACCTGGGTACACTGCGTACATTGCTTACAAGTGAAAATAGAAACGGCCATCTTTTGTAAAGTCTATGTACATTGTCTACAACCTATCTACATAAATGTTGCAGGTCGGCACAATCACATACTTGATGATAATAGATATTATTCTTATCCAATACCTCGAAATATGTGCTTACACCGCGTACACTGCGTACAAAGTGAAAGTTTTGAAAAGGCTATATACATTATATACAGGCTATCTTCATAAGGGTACAAAGTGGCACACGCCTTACCTGATGTCTTCTGCTAATATTTTATATCGTGCATATCAGAAAACATGGGTACACTGCGTACATTGCCTTTGTGTAGATAGGTTGTAGACAATGTACAAAGACTTTACAAAAGATGGCCGTTTCTATTTTCATTTGTAAGCAATGTACGCAGTGTACCCAGGCTTCGTGAGATGCATAATAATAAATATTGGCAGAAGACATCAAGTAAGGCGTGTGCCACTTTGTACCCTTATGTAGATTGGCTGTATAATATGTATATAGCCTGTTCAAAACATGCCCTCTTCTATTTTCACTTTGTACGCAGTGTACGCAGTGTAAGCACATATTTCGCGGTATTGGATAAGAACATTATCCATAATCATCATATATGTGATTGTGCCGACCTGTAACATTTATGTAGATAGATTGTAGACAATGTACATAGACTTTACAAAAGGTGGCCGTTCCTATTTTCACTTGTAAGCAATGTACGCAGTGTACCCAGATTTTCGGAGATGCACAATATAAAATGTTAGCAGAAGACATCAAGTAAGGCGTATGCCACTTTGTACCCTTATGTAGATAGGCTGTATAATATGTATATAGCCTTTTCGAAACATGCCTTCTTCTATTTTACTATGTACGCAGTGTATGCAGTGTAAACACATATTTCGAGGTATTGGATAAGAACATTATCCATAATCATCAAGTATGTGATTGTGCCGACCTGCAACATTTATGTAGATAGGTTGTAGACAATGTACATAGACTTTACAAAAGATGGCCGTTTCTATTTTCACTTGTAAGCAATGTACGCAGTGTACCCAGGTTTTCTGAGATGCACAATATAAATTATTGGCAGAAGACATCAACTAAGGCGTGTGCCACTTTGTACCCTTATGTAGATAGGTTGTATAAGATGTATATAGCCTTTTCAAACATGTCCTATTCTATTTTCACTTCTCAGCAACGTACGCAGTGTACCCATGATTTCTTAGATGCACAATATAAAACCCTCATGTAGATAGGCTGTATAAGATGTATATAGCCTTTTCAACACACGCCCTTGTCTATTTTCACTTTGTAAGCAGTGTACGCAGTGTAATCACATATTTCGAGGCATTGGAGAAGAACATTATGTTTAATCATCATGTGCGTGATTGTGCCAACCTGTAACCTTAATGTAGATAGGTTGTAGACAATGTACATTAACTTAACAAAAGGTGGTCGTTTCTATTTTCATATTTTTTTTTTACTTATTTACAGTCAACCCTAGGAACTATATTGCTTGTACTTGTCATTGAATAGTCTATTGATTGGCATGTGTGTTATTTTGTACCCATGTAACCATATGTGTATAGCTTACAAAAATAGTCTTATTAATTTTTTGTACCAAATTTGTGCAGTATCTCCCAAGGGAAGTAAAATTTGAATTAGGTATTGAGAAAAGAGGTCAAAATGAAGATGCAAACTTATTTTACCAGAACGTGTACCCATTCCCTCAATTTGTGTAACCATACTTAAAGTCAACAGGTTATTCTATGTTTTCAAAGTTGAATAAATATCACTGCATAAAAGAAGCTGGTGCCGGCTTGGCTTTCATAAGCTCGCGATTTGGTCTTATTTCTTATGAAGGTAGCATGTCAGCACATTTAATATAATCATACGATAAATATTTTCATACAAAGTCACAAAGTTTTTTTTTTCACTTATCTAAACATGGATGCCCAGTGTAACAATAATGGGAATCAGAAAATTGCCAATTGGCAGACGACACAACTGTGTAAACCGGAAGTAGCAAGTTTAAACAGAGATTACGTAAGATTAAGAATGCTAACTGCTGTATTTTTTATTCGGCATAACTTCAACAGCAGTTCTGGAAAAAAGGCAAACTACTCATAACGTAGCTTACATAACGTAGCGTACATCATACGATATAATTATGCATACTCAAATGAACGAAAAAGCAAGTCGAAAGTTTTTGTCAGTTTTGCACTACCCTTGTAAATATATCTTAGTGCAGAGGGAAAACGGTATTGCATTTCACAAAACATACCACAATCTCGTGCTAATTTTAAGGAAAACAATATGGTGTATTAAAGATTTGCCGTGGTTAGCAAAATATGATTATAAACAATATATATATAATCTAGAACGTTTTCCAAAAACTACTTTAAAGTCCCGATAACAATATTTTTATCACTAGGGTTAGCTAATCCATATTTTTACATAAGCAAAGTACAGAAACTTTATAATTACCGGTATTTAACGTTTATATCCCTTTTATTAGTCAAAGGGAAATAATTTAGTAAGTTCTTTTTTAGCTTTATTTTTCCATAAAAACTAGGATGTGTAATGCCGGTTTTGGTAAGAAGCATTTTTATTACTAAAATGTGTCAAATGAAGGTGGCAGAATTAAATAATGTAACGACAACTTCACTTGCCTCATTATTGACCTCATTCATACGTATTTTAAATTATATTATATTTTGGGCCTGGTCTCATGTTTAACAAATTGGGGAAGTTATGTGCGTAAACAACATATGAAATAATGCACTTGTAACGTTGACAAACATTTTTATGAAATTACAACCGTTTTCATCAAAATCTAACATGATCAAATAACTTTTTTCTCAGTTTGATGAGACACCAATCCAGCCATGTGATAGATCCCAATCGGAGCACTGCTCGGCCAACTCCGTGAATCAGTTGATTCACGGAATTGGCTGAGCGGTGCTCCGATTGTGTTACATCTTTGTGTGCAACTTTACCTCCTGCTATCGGCACTGTGCATTTGGCTAGACACATGATTTTTTCCGCTTCTACTATTAAGTTTTTTTCTCAAGTCTGTTCGTTTCAATCCTAACGTGTTTTGTCAGAGATACAAAGTTACTTCGATAGAATACTTATAAAATCCCCCCCCCCCCAAAAAAAAAATGTGTTTCCTAATAGTCCTAGTAGCAGTTTCGAATACTGTGGGTAGCTATGAGAATGATCCGTGGTCACACTTTCTACTTTTCCCTGATAGTTTGTGACTCCTTGGCCATTTTCCTAAGCAATACATTTACATTTTTTGCACTGTAACCCCTATATTCCTTCTAGTGCTTTCAAGTATACATCTTAAATAGGCAACTGACAAAATATTTTCCAGTTCTTTTATTTTTACGCATACTTTTCTTACATTCCAAGATAGAAAAGAATTGAAACAGAAAAATGGTATCAGAGTATTCTTGAACATCCGTTTTCAAATGTTGTTTTCATAGTAATTCGACGTTTTATTTGTTTTCAAGGAAAGGAACAAAATCAAACCTTAAAAATTAGCCGTAGATATAATGCAAAGTGTCCGTATGAATCCCGGATGTGTTAGAAAGGATGGTTCTGCCGTAACAAAACTCCAACACATCAACCACGACCGTACAAACTGTACCGGTGTTAAAATGTGATATATAAACAAAAGTGTTACAAGTACTGAAATACAGAAAACGTCAAACAAATACAGGTGTTTTATTGTCAAATATGCGCAAGTGTTTGAATGGTAAGAAACAATACGTAAAATTTTCCACAGAACCTATCGCAATAATGACTTCTTATAAGCTGTTGATGAATACCGCCATTGTCTTATATAATTGTAGGTCCAACCAAACAGCTTCCCTCAGTAACATTACATAAGATATTACTGAATAGTTTTTAACTTTGATGCCAGCTAGGGTAAGCATGCCAGATATACTCAAAATTCCAGTTATTGGTAACTGTTTCTCCCGATGTTTACTGATACGACGAGAAGTGTCCTTAAAGCAAACACGAAACCCTGTATCCATCTTATAAAGTTATTTTGTCAAAGAAAATCAACGGATGGGACTTACATGAACAACCAAAACTTTTATTTCCAGCGTGAAGCACTCAACACTTTCAATCTCAGACATACTTACACATGTGACAAACGCTGCTTATATCTGCAAAAATGATATATGATTTAAAGTATAATAATAACACGAGTCTAATTTGGTAATTAAAACGATGACTGACTGTTGTTATGTTTTGTTTTGTTCATGAATATACCTTTCCCGTGGTGATGCTAGTTCCTTTCGAACCGTCTATTATGTTTTATCTTGCACACCAGATAAGGATATCTGCATTCTTCGCCTGTACCTACTAATATTATCTCACCCATGTTATCTCACCAAGGAGCGGATAAAATCATGAGCTGTCAATGCATTGGTTGTATAGGAGCTCACGTATCTGCGTCGTCAAGTGAAGTTGGCTTTTACATGATGACGTCACGAAGACGGCATAAATGACGTCTTTATGCACACCAGTTATTGACGTAAAGAGCCGAATGGCGGTCGCTGAATGCGGTGCCTGCTTTCAAAATCAAATTGAAACCTCTCAAGCACTAGAATTACGCATTTTAACAAGTTCTAAAGTTAAAACAAAATGTGGTGTGCAGGAAAAAGTATCTATCATGGGTGTGAGGTGCTGATAGAAATATCCCTCACTCGGAATCACTGTTCGGAATCACTCGACAAGCCTCGTAACTGATTTTTCTATCCACCCCTCATACCAATGAAAGATACTTATAAAAAAAATCTCATAATGCTATGCTCACAGCATGCGACAGTGTGAATATTCAACGGAACTATATCGTAGAGTTTTAAATAGTCTTTGAGTATTTTGGGAAGTTCTAACTTGTCTATGACTACAAATATCGTTGTATCACCATTTATACTAACAATATAGTTTCTTATTGTGGATCGAACAAGGTTTTTCAGACTTGATAAAGGACCGAGAGTTTTCATTATGTCAGCAGCATCTTCTCTATGCAAAAAATATCCAGTATGGCAACGTTCCAAGTAATCCATATCAGATTTTGTAAATTTGTATCCCGCAGCTAGGAATGCTCTCAGCAAAACTTGCTCTTGTATACATGTACATTTGTAATCTGGCCTTCGAAATCGGCGGTGCTCCCTCAACTGTTGGACGGCATCTGGCAGACTATAAAGGTTAGGATTTATACCATGCTGTAGTAATGTGATGCCGGTAGTACAGAGGAACCATGTTCTATCGATATCTTGTCTGGTTGGCTGATTAGCGGCGTATATTTTTCCTCTCCTAGATTAAATAAAATGAAATCATACAGAAGCAAGAAGAATAAGTCAGTTAACGCCTGAAATATAGTTAAACAGAAAACAAATCACGAGCAAACAAACAACAAAAGAAAGAAGAATGCAAAATACAGCGTTAAAGGACCAGTCACATGGACATTAAGGGCCGATTTTGGCCCTATGTAAGAAATATTTTTTTTTGAAATTTTAACTTTAGATTGGCAACTCTAATTAAAAAAACATAGTATGGCAAATTTCATATTTTTGCGAAATATGAGCGTCTACAACGTTTACTTTCTCTAAACGATTTAACGGGTCAGTGACAGACATAACTGTAACGTCTCAAAGACCTGTGACACTTGTATTGAGTACACATGACAATATAACGGTAGAGAGATGTAATCAGTAGCCGGAAGTGTCAATCAATTTCTGCGCTTGAAAAGATGTTTAGCTGCTTTGACTAGCTAACAAATTCGGATCTGCTACCTTCATCAGATTAATTTGTTGAAAATCAAACCTATAATTTTTTGTCGATGGTGAATGAATCACGATTTTACGCCGTTTTAAACATAATTTCAGCCATATCAGGACGATGGGTTTGTGATAATGAAAGGCTGTTTATGACTGAAAAGATACCCGCTTCCAACGCGTCTCGAGCCCGGGATTTATGTACGAATGCAGAGTCTAATCCCAGACTGGGCAGCTCGCTAATTTCCCATCGTCCCTTTTACCGACGCGTAAAAGGGCGTTAGGGCATATGTGGGCTTTGGTGACTCAGACCAACCTGTGTTTTGTGCACAACAGCTAAAGCATTACTTTTAGCCTGACGACTCTCACGTGTGTTACTGGGGTGATTTGGTGGTGCGATGGTGCTGGGTATAACTTCCAATTCCGTGGCGTCCTTGCTTGCAGTAGGTGCAGGTGGGCTGTTTAGACATTTTTCTCGAGCTATCACACCTCTCTTCTTTCTCCCTCTCTTTGGGAGACGGCCCGATATAGAATGAAATACTGTCTCAAAGGGCCGTTAAACTCAAAACAACCAACCAACGTGTGTTACCAGAGTTACAGACTTTTGGACTGCACAGTTTTCTAGTGATTTGTGTGTCACGCCGTAGTCCATTTGTTAGAGCGCATAGCTATTGCACAGAAAGTCGCGGCTTCGAAACCCGGTCCGGTCAACGACTGAAAATTTTGTCAACCCAGCAGTAAAAGATTAACCTCTTGATGCATGACTGCATGCAGCTGAGCTGATGACTTCGACTATGGACAACACACTCGCGATATGATATGCCTCGCCTTAAAATGCAAGCTATGCCATCACGCTGTGTAATGTGATCAAACTGAATCCTCACTTTTATTCCCCAGTATCAGATTATCTAAGCAATCAGACTGCGCGGAAGCGCAGGCTGATCTTTACCTTCCCTATTCCCCCATTCGTTTTAAGGTTCAGTTTCAGGTGATGTTATGCCCAATGTTGCTTCGTCTTATTTATTATGGTTTCTTTACACTAACTTACAGTTTTTGATTTCATTTAACAGCTCTTTCCCAAATAGGCGGTCATCAAAAACAACAGTAACATTTACTTTTACCTATTTTCTATTATAAATCACACACACACACACACACACACACACACACACACACACACACACACACACAGAGAGAGAGAGAGAGAGGGAGAGCAAAGTGGGCAGCTTCACAGGTGACCATATCGCCAGAAGACCACAGACAAGCGGACCTAAGAACACCTAAAATTGAAGAACCACAACAGAAGTACCGCATTGGAACGGTCAGTAAATGTTCTTGAACACAACAAAAGAACTAGACTTCAAATCCATTTGGGAAGAGCCGCATTGTCAGGATCCACATTAAGCCCGTGGTCAAGATACCGTAAACAAAGCTATTACTGTTGTGTCGAACTAACTTGTTATGTCTGTCAAAATTTATTTAGTCAGCTTAAAGTACATCAGTCTTATTGGTAGTCTCATAATTATTATTGATCCATATGACCCGCCTCCCTTTCACCCTATTATCAAATGCAATTGAACTGAACTGAAATATGTACAAAATGCGACCTTCTTATTTGACATGATGTTAATGATATAGTCATTGGCAAGCTTAAAAAGAGAAAAAAGAAAACCAGTGTTTAATTAAGGTCAAGAATACGTAAATGGCACATACATAGAATTTTTTAAAATTTTGCACAGGGGTGCATTTTCATGTGTTACATCGAATTGTGCAATAAAAAAGATAGGTCACCGAGTTCGTTTAGTCGCTAGATCAGATTGAAAAACATAAAATTTTTAGGCCGTTTCCATTGACTGCAATGGGAATGCAATGAAAAAATTTGAACGTACACAGCTTGTTTACCATTACATAGATTTTTTTTCAAAAACTGATATTTTATGTCACAGGATCTGTCGATTAAAATGAGGTAAGAAAAGTCCTTGACTACCGAGCTCGTTTTTCAAGTAGCGCTTGATAAGCAAGCATAGGTGTGTATAAATTTTCGCCATTCCGCGACGTCATTTATAAGCGACGTTGCAGTCGTTTACTGGCGACGTTATAAGACATGCTAAGACCGTTATGAGAATACGGAAAGATGAGGACTAATAGGGTTCTCAGAATGAATTCCTTAAGCTTCGTTCATACGGGCAAAGTTTCTGTGACAAAGTAGGTTTGGAAAAGAAAAAAATGCTCGTGTGAATGAAAAAATGTGCCACATTATCATTGCCAAGCCAAATTTATATGGGAAAGTTTTTATGACAAACAAAATTTGTCCGTGTGAACAGAAAATTTGCCATAGAATACATGTATGTAACAAAGAAACTAGCTATGGAGATAAGCACAGAAAACTTTGCTCATAATCAAATTGGTTTAATTTTGAACAAAGTATATTCAACAAAGAAAATGTGGCATGGTTGGCCGTTCACACGGGCAAAGTTTATTTGTACAGGTAACCTTGACAAATAATGTTCGATCGTTTGAACACAGCAGCAAATATTTCCTTGCCAAAGTTTATTTGACAAAAATTCCATGCCACAGTTTTCTTCACAAATAATTTGCTCCATGTTAACGCAAAATTTTTGGCAAACTTTCTTTGTTAAAGATCCTGTGACAAAGAAACTTTAAGTCGTGAAAGAGGCTTAAGTGAAAGAATTTATTTTTCAGACTTCCATAAACAAAAAATAGTACAAATTGCAAGCACACTTCTAACAGTAATATAGTTACTGCAGCCGACACGACTGATCCGCACATAAAAAACTGCGTTACCCTAAATCACAAAATGCGCCGTGCCATGATAAAATGGGTGCTTTGGGGGCATATACGGTCGGTGGAAGCTCCGATCAGCGTGCGCACCCGCCCAACCTTACCAGAGCCTTTGTTGTCATCTGGTACAATGATTCCGTGAGGAACAGCGAAGAGAATTATTAGTCTGTGCGTATGCGCAGACTGATCTGTGTGCATGTACCATATTACTGACGACTCGTGTTCTGTCGGTGTGGCCCATGGAAGTCAGATAAAATTGACTTTTTGGACAGTATTTTAGTCATATCGAGATGATGGTAAGTTACATGGTCAACTTCCAAATCCACCGTCGGCGGGATAGGTAAAGGCAAAGACTTCTTGTAGCGTAGTGGCCGTAGGGCGGTGTGAGTAAGAGGCCCGCTATATCTTTGGCAACGGCATACAACAAGTGGAAGAAATATTGTACCATTCAAGATTATTTTGTAATCAAAATAAAATTTTCGATGTCCAGAAAATCGCAAAAATTGGCATTATAATAAATATTACATTCCGATCCCTAAAGCTCTAAAATCAGCTGGCATACATTTACTTGGTTTATTAATTATTTCGGATGCATAATCCCACCGGCGCCGCGGACGTTCGGTTATGGCGATGACGGTTGCGGGTTCGAATCCGGATTCGGCCAGCTTGCAAGCGACTGGAAAAGTCTCTTTGTCAAGCCAGCAATAAATGGGTAGCTTTTTCAAATCAGGGAAAAATAACGCAGAGAAAGGAGAAAGATGGGCTCCGCCTTTCATATGTGTGTCTGAAAAGTCCTGTGAGCCCTGAAAGCAGGAAGGGAACATGTATTCCGGCCAGCCTTAAATCTAGCAAGCAGAGCTGTTGTCGGCCTGTGCGCTGAGCGAGGCTCGAACCCACAGCAGTCACAGAGGTAACGTATAAGAGCCAGCGCTCTTTCCCACCAGGTCACTGGAGCAATGCCAATGAACAGAATTTGTGCCATTATTTTTTAACTTTTGTGGTCCATGTAAGTGTTAATTTGTGCGTGCCGATTTTCCCTTTAGCGATTTTAACAAAAACAAATGAGCCGCGACACGAGAAAACCAACAATGTGGTTGTGCGCCCAGGGTAGACTCAGATTTTACTGGGCATCCGCCCAGTTTACTCAGTCTCTTCTTTATGTGCTCAAAGGGTAGCTTAGGGTCTAAGCTACCTCCATGCGGTCAGCGAAGGCTCTGATCAGACTGGGCGGATGCCCAGGCTGATCTGAGTCTGCGCTGGCCGCACAACCACATTGTTGGTTTTGTCGTGTCGCGGCTCAAATGCCTTTGCAAATGTAAAACTTCGTATTTTGATAAGCCCCCGGACACAAGTAAGCATAGACTTTCTGATGTAAGAACTGTCAAGTTTTACCTTCGATTGTATCACTAAACCTGCACGCGACAATAATAAGTGGCGTGTCTTGATTAGCGAACGCTGCAACAGGGCAGTCTCAAAGGTGATTGACGTATACTGAATTGACTATCTTAGATATGCAAATCCGTAAAACTGTTGGTTTGATAGCTAAAAGATATACGTCACAGTTTATTAATCAGTTCATTCATGAAATATAGAAAACATGATTTTGCAGCACGGATCAATAATCAAATGTTCGGCCTTTAAAAGATGCATCGAAATGAAGGAAAAATAAGAGGTGAGAAGTTTGTTTTATAAATCAGAACTCCGCATGGCAAAATCACAGAACTTGTATTTACATGAAAACGAAACTGACTCTGCCGTGCGGATAAATTCTCAAAGTTTTCGGACTATTAAACATTAGGCCTACAGCTCATCCATGTAACAGTTTTCCCTCGTTTTGCTGCGTGTTCGAATATCTTATTTTTTCTTTTCAAAGTTGTTTCCCAGGAAGCCAAGGAAGAATCATTGATGTGTATCTTCTATCTGAGCCCGGCACTGAGTCTGATGGCGTCCTTTCAGAATCGGAGAAATGATTTCTGTGATTGAAAATTTTACCTAAATACCCTATGTGTAAAATGGTCGCCTTTACTATAACAAACTTTTAATGTGTGTGGGTACACCTGCATATGAGCCACGACACGAGAAAACCAGCAATGTGGTTGTGCGCCAAGCGCAGACTCAGATCAGATTGGCCAGTTTGTTTTGGTTAAGAGTTGATCTTATAATGTATTTGATCAAACTTTAGAAGTGAAAAGGATACATGGTATGTCCCGTATTGGTTGATATCGGGAAAGATCTGTCTTAAGGTGAATGGGCACACTTTTCGGGGAAGCAACACTGCCATTTTCATTTTTACATCCCTTTCTGAATGGAGCAAATCCTTTTCTTATTAAAAGTGTTGACCCTATGGAAATGACATCATTTGGATTCAAAAAAAGTAAAAAGTATGCAAAGACCAGGAACTGAAACAATCAAAATCCAAATCCAGCCCTCAAACCATAGTTGGAAACAACTAAGATTACAAATAATCAAGATACAGAGAACATATGGCCAACCGAGTGAGCAGCTTGTTCCCAAAAGGTGGCCACTCAGCAACCCAAACCGAACCAAAAATAATAATAACATACATAAGGTAAAACATCACAGAAACTCTGACACCAAAAACAGGCAACAAAGAACCACAAGCCGCGTCGTTGCCCAAACAAGCTTATATACTAATATGTAAAAACAGCATGATAGGCACATGTTGCAGGATAGGTGAATCATACGGTGTATGCTCTGACCAGACTGTACAGTAAACTGCGCAGATACACATAACACGCGGATCTTTTTTATAATAGCGTCCCAAAAGCCGAGTCGTCTTCCCCTGTCGACTGAGTAGATCCTTTTATAGACTGTCTCGAACGACAGCCACTTTTGCACGTATATAATGATTATTCGATCAAACTCGGATCAGCCTGTGCATATGCAATGTTAGCAAAATCACCTCGTTCCTGATCAACAATAAATGAAGTCTACAGCAAATAGCGAACACTCTGCTCAGATCAGACTTGCAGGCTGTTCTTAATATTCGCTATTTGCCCGTGTCTAAAGGTACTTCTTTCTCACGTCGCGACTCAATTAAAATGACAGCTCAGGTAGGGGTATTGACCAGTATTACCAGTATGTACACGGGCGGCGAATTATGTTATCTTTATTGCCTGAGTGTCGTATACTTGCAGATTGTCTCATCTTTACCCCTTAGTGCTAAACTATCACCGCCGTTTTAAACCACCAGGAACTCTGCACTTTTCTATCAAATAATAATAATAACAATGCCTTATCTCATTTACATAGCGCATTATTTACGCAGTCGGTCTTGACTGCTTATCCTTTTTTACTATTATTATTCGATTGATTTCACCGTATTTTGTAACTTCACAGTTGAAGAGCATTGCCACGTGCTTGGTGATTTATGCGTTAATAATACCGCTGACAGGTGCCGTTAAGTTTGTGACAAGAGGGTTTGCTTTGAAGCTAAAATACCGTTGTACACCTGCACTTTAGTAGCGGAGAAAACCGTTATCCTGTCTAATTCAGTTTAAAAAGAGAAACATTTCAGACAGTCAGATTTTGCGTAAATATGAAACGGGCTGTAAGTAGATTTTGATGAAAAAGGGGAGTAGGGAAGAAGTTTTTTGCAGGGTTTTCCCCTTGGCTACCCATGAAGTATTTATAAAGTGAAACTATGACAAGATTAGTTGGTGTTTATGCGCATGCACATTTGACACTTATAATGTCAGAATAATGAATGCTAAAGGGCGAAAACTCAGCATCTTGTGACTAAAATTCACTAGAAATATTCAAAATAATAGGACTGTAAAACAAAAATTCAGACAGTTTAGCAA